>PYHX02000413.1:49483715-49510709 GCA_004302925.2 Cochliomyia hominivorax
AAATATATATTGGTAGATATATAAAGATAATACTGTGATCGCTGTATCTCTATTCTTTCAGGAATTTTCAATGTGAAAGGCTTTCGTTCACCTGAACACAATAATAATAATAATAATAATAATAATAATAAAATAATAATAATAATAATAATAGTTCGAGAATCATTAAAACAGCGAAATCTTTCTATGGATTTAAAATCAAAGCTTTAGAATTACAACATAAAATTTCAACTTTTTTAACATTAATTATATCACAATTGGAAGAATTGTACGTAAATTTCAGCAAACTAATTCTGTAGGATACTTGAAAACAGGTCCAGGGATTACTTTTTGAGCTTTTAATTCACTGCATTCAACTTTAGACAGTTCCAATCTATTTTGATACAAAAAATTTTGTTAATGTTTGGTACCACTACAAAGAGAAGTGCCAAATTGGTCCATTATATATAAATTCCTTTACCAGAATGATTTTAAAGTTACTGATTTTTTTGAAAACTGCTTATAATTTTCTACACTGCCAACATTATACTGAAATCGATTTTATGTAACCGCTTCATCTATAAGTATAATTTCTCAGAATTTACGCTTTATCTGAGTCAAAAAATATGAAAAATTAAAAAAAAAAAATTTTATTCCTAAAAATTTTGTTGATTATTTAGATTATTTTAGTCGATTAAAAAAATATGGCATACGATTAATCGATTAAAATAATCGAAATCAAAGTAGTTGATAGAAAAATCGTCAATCGATTATTCATTTTGTTTACTATTCACTAGTTTGTACTTAATAGTCAATAGTTCTCAAAATCGGTTTTGACCATTACTTCAATATGCTTCTATCTAGACTTCTCAATATTATTCGGAGTTTTTTCTAGTTCAACCAGATTAAAAACTTTGAAAACCCTTTAGAGACAAGATTTTTATACGCCTATTTGATCTATTTTTTCAGGACCTTATTTTTATTATAGATATAAAAATATTCATAACCTTTTTTTTCAATTACGAAATGGAGTAAAATTTACAAAACTTAAGATTAGAAATTATAATAAAAATCCTTCAAATTATTTATTTAATCCAATAATATCAAGATTGTACCATCGGATGTTACATTACTTAATTATAAGTTTCAGAATGATTTAAGTTTAATAAATATGCTTGATTGATTTTTAGATTGATTTTAAAATATTCATGCATAATAATTTATTTACTTATTATTTAATACAAATAATATAATATTTTCCAGACACGACTACTTCAAATGATTTTTATAAATTTTCATTCTCACAATTTGAACCACATGCGACACTGCAACCAAAACTGTCGCGTGATGGCATTTAAAACTCAAATTCAAAAAAGTTCATGAACTTAAAAGAAACCTTGGAAATCTTGAAAGTTTTAAGCACTAGAAAATAATTATTACAGATTTGACTTTTAATTGAAAAAATATCGCTACAAAATCAGTTGTTACCGTCATGCAAAAATGGTGTTTTCTTAGAATAAAAAAATTCTTTAAATTTTACAAAAACGATTTAATTGAAATAAAAAGTGTGACCGTGAAAATTTGATATGGCTTGAAAATAAATTTAAATAAACTTTATTATGGACTAATGAAAGAGTACAAATTTAAGTGGTGTTATTTATATTAAAAAGGAGGGTCTTGAAAAAAATATAGAAACTGAAATTTATGGCCAAAAACAATAAACTCTTTGTTTAACAACGTCCTAATTCCGGACGATATATAAAACAATTTATACTCTTTTAAATAAATCCCGATTTCCCAATTTTAATCTAAACTTTTATTTTAACTGAATAAAAATATAGAAATATTGTATGGAAAAAAGTTTCTTTTCGTCTGTTTCTAATCGTTCCTATTCTAAATAAAGTTCTGAAGTGTGCAAATAAATAGGAAGAAATGATTTCTTAATTGTAGATACAAAACAATCATAAACCGGAAGTCAGTTTAACCACAATAAGCGGTAATAATTTTTAATATTTAAATTTTTAATTATATTATCGCCGTAAAGTTAATAGATTAATATTTAAATATTGTGGTCTAAAAATGTATTCAGATTTTAATCTGTATTTTAATACAACTGAAAGAGCATTAAATATTTTAATAATTTAAAAATCTATTAAAAATACTAATAATTTTTAAACAAAAAATAATAAAATTTAAAATAATGCAGTTATTTAATTAATTTTTTTACAAAGAAAATCCATTTGTGAATTATAGTTAAACCCTCAACGATGCCCTGTCCAAAAATACTGCGTAAGGTTTTCCACTAGTCCATATCAGCCTGCCAAATTTCATGAAAATTTAATAAGCAATTTAGTCATAGTCGATGTTAAAATTGTTTAGTTTAAGGAAGTTGTCTCAGATATCGGTCTATAACTTGTTTTCTGCTGAACCGATTTTGCCTGTTTTCAAATGGAAACTTCTTAGGACAATAACATAAATATAGGCCAAATTTCATTGAGCTCCGTCAATAATAGTGGATTTGAGTGTGTCAACAAATCCACTATTATAAACTCATCCTATAAAAGAAATTGTCTCACTCTATAGGTTGAGACCATAAACCTTCTGTACGAAATGTGGAAAGATTCTAAGCATTGAGCCTATTGCTCTATCTCGAACGAAATTGTGCCAGAACTACTCTTGTAGACCTATCAGATTCTGTTGTATGTCTGCTATAGAAGATAGTGGGTCTGCAAGTACGACAATCAAACTAACCGTGGAAACTTCAAACCGAGGAATTTATGGCGTCTCTGTGAATGTCGTTCAACGCTTTTTATATGAAACCTAATGAATAGGATCTTGGGCATACCTACGTATGCTATGTTCATATATTCGGAGAAATATGTAATTAAATATTTCTCTACTGTCCATATCCATATTATTGCCTGATAGTGCTTTGAGGACCTTATTCCATGAGCTGAAGAGGTGAATGAGCTATTAAAAGTAACAATGATGCCTAAATTTGTGTTTACCCTCTTTAGTCCAGGTGGTGAAAAGCGTTGCTGTCGCCTTTGCTGGTAAAATTTCTATATTACGTACAGTGAAAAAATAGTGGTTTCGGTGAAGTTACCATTTATCAAACTCCATAGGTTATCAATGCTTTGACTTGTCGCCATTATTGTACAGTCGCCAACTGCTGGTGGAGGCAATGTTAGTTTCGAGAGATAGAAATTAAACAACAGTGAAAAGAGGACACCGGCCTCCTTTTGATTCTATGGGGTTTTGATTTTCTCTCACAAAATTCTACGAATAATTGACGCCCACTCTCTCTCACATCTCTTTAAGTTGTTCGATAAAGAGAACTGCTGGATGTCCTGGAAGAGAACTTTATGGCTAAGAGTATCAAACACTTTTGATTTATAGCCATGACAGCTGGTTCTTCGCACAGTCATGCCAAGTTTAATATACCCTTGTGGCCCTTTGTAGAGGTGAGGAGAATATTTCACTTGTTTGCGGATAAAAAAAATCTTTGCAAAAAAATTTTATAGTAAAAAATATAAGAAAATAATTACTTTGCATTCAGATGAGGTTTCGCGAATTACAATTGCCTTATATATGATCATCTTCTACCAAATACTTTTTATATAACCCAATATTTTATAATAACTCTCCTTCTCTTAATATCTTTAAATTTTTAACCCAACCGATTCCCATCTTTCATTCATCATTATCAGTATGTAATTTGTAATAAATTACAAATAATTGTAAATATTTAGAATGTGAAACTGACTGACTGACAGAATGATTGGGTGAATGAGCCAATTTGTCAACGTTCTTCATCTGAATTTTTTGTTATTTTTTCTTGAGACGCCAGTTTGTTAAATATTAATTTACATTGATCAATTTTAGATTGTTGTTGATGGGTTTTATATATATGTATATATATTCTCCAGATTTTTTGTTAATTAAATTGTGTTTTTGTTATTCAATAATAAAAATCAATGTAAAGAGGAAAATTTTGCAAATTCACGATTTTTGATTAAAAGTAGAAAAATGTAGAAATTTCTTGTTACAAACAAAAAAAATTCATAAAATTTTTAGAAGGAGAAAAAAATGCATAAAAAATTAATAAATAAAAAAAATAAAATAACGATCATAGAAATTAAATATTGAGGTTATATCAGTTGAGAGAGAATATGTTGCAATATCTAAATTAGAAGGGAATTCGAAATATTCTAAATTTTTAAAATTTTTCCATTATCGTTAATTGAAGGCGCTTTGAAGAATTCGCGTTTGAAATGAATTTTAAAAAAATTAAATTAATTCTAACGACTTCCACTCTATACCACACGATCATTTGTATTACTGCCAAAATCATAGACTTGTATATTTAAATAATAAATTAACATATTTTTTAGCAAATATTTGTTAATCAAATTTGATCGTTATAGTTCAGAAAAAATATTATTAACAATGAATTGAGACATTTATGCATAAGGAATCACATAGATTGATTTGTAAGCTTAACTCTGAATTTTTAATTTTTTCTTAAGCTTAGAGTAAGACTAGAGCATCAACTCCTAATTGAATGCTTTAAAAAATTAAACTCTTTACACATGAAAACAAAATTTTCAAAAACAGTTTTCTTTACAGCTGATATTTTTTTTTTTTTTTGAAATGGAGCTGACTTTCTAATAGTTATTCTATCATATTAAATATGCAGTAAATTTTGAAATTTAATTTACACTTTAACAATAAAAAAATTGCTACTTAATTGTAATATAATATGATTTCAGAATAAACATCATAATTAATTTTCTCAAATATTTAATTAAAAATTAACATTAATTGTAATTTAAATCTTAATTATATTAATGTGTGAAATTTAACAAATTAAATAATTAAACAGTTAAATAATTTAATTTTTAATAATTAAGTAGTTAAATAATTTAATTAAGCAGAGAAAAGAAAAACAAAATGATTAAAGAAAATATGGAAGAAAGTTAAGACAGATTTTATAAAACCCTACACCATTTTGTGAACATTAGATCTACAAGTTATGTAATGTCCCTCGTATTTTGATGATTTTGATGTAATATTTCCAGATAGATTATTGGGAGAACTATATACTAAAATTGGTGCATTTAAATCTTCTGTGACTGACTCGGTAGACCAGCGGACACCATTTAAAAAAATACAGTTATATATGATTTCTTATTCCGAATTCTGAAAATTTTTTTTCCAAAAAACGAAATTTGGAAGAAAAAATCTCAGTGAAATGATGTTTGGCAATGACCCAATATTTTCTAGGCAAAAAACATTTTCATGGGAGCTTAATGAAATAATGGATCGCTCATCATCAACTCCAATAGAATTCGTCTTTGGGACAGAATAATTACATGAATTAAATTATATCTTCAATCCCTCGATCTGTACTTGATAACAAGCTTTACATGAACATCCATTCGAACGCACTCAAGACGTGTATCTGAGAAGTGTGGCAAGTACTATATTTATACTCTCCACCACCACAAGACATGAACCTTGTTAATTCTTCTGAAGAAAAATTAAATGGCGTATGAAGTATATAAATTCATGCATCACAATAAAATCTGGGTCGATCTGTGTCTGTCCGTTGTTGTTGACACTACCACATGTCTTATAGTAGTCGCAGCTCTAACTGTTATGTGAAATTTACGTGTTTTAAAATGAATCTTATTATATGCGAAGCTAGTACAAATTATTAACCCACCCTCGCACAATTTCACACATCGATATTTGTTTTTATTTATCTTAATTTGAGCAACTTTTATTGCAATAACAACGTATCTATGAGATATATGCCTTTCAAAGAGAAATTTAAATGGAAAATTGTAAGGACCAATGAGAAATAATGGACCGATCCTCGTATCATTTAGTACGCCCATTTAGAATATCATGGTACTTACTTTTGATAAATTTCGTTCAAATCACTAGTATTTTTATGAGCTTAAAACAACATTTCAGGAAAACATTTGTATGGGAGGTACCTGAAATATTGAACCAAATGTAACCAATTTCAATGGGCTTCGTCCAATATATTAACATGTATCAAATTTCATAAAGATATCTACAAAATTGCGACCTGTATACTGTTTACAACGCTTAGATGGACGGACGGACATGATAACAACGTTAAATCGACTCAGAAAGTGATTGTGAGTGGAAATAGTGGATGTACATTACAAATAACAGCACAACCCATAATACTCAAACCACCCACGGGGGTGTTGAGTATAAAAATTAATTTTTTCCAATTTAAAGAATTTTTTAATATTTTATAAATTTCGTTTATATTTTTCGTAAATAAATATTTTTATAAAATTTATTTCTATCGTGTCATTTATAAAACAACAAAACTTGTATAAATAATATTTAAAAATAATGATAATCTTATTACAATATAATTAGTACAAGTTAATTTGTTATTAACAAAAACAAAAAATAATAATAAAATAGTTACAAATTCGTGATGCTAACGGTTTTTTATAAAACAATCGTTATTAAAATATTATAAAAGAAAATAAAACTATTAAATTATTATTAAAATATTATTTTAAAATCACAAAAATAAAATAAAAATATCGAATAAATTTTGAGACGATTTTAATTTATGAAATTCTAACGGACATGAATTTCAGAAAGATCTCTGCACTTTAATGCAAATACAGGTAAATATTATACCCAAAAGCGATCACTACAAAATCCTCTAAAATGAAATTGTCTGTTAAATTCTGAACTTTAATTTATTAAAAAACAAGTCAAAAATATTATAATCGGGCAAGTCCAACTATGTAATACCCTACACCACAATGTTGTTTATAAATATCAATTACTAAAAATTGAAAAACAACCCTCGTATAAGTTTATATTATTATATATTTTGATTTATTCTTAATTGTGCACTATATTATGGTGAAACTAACATTTATATGAAATCTTAGAGTTTTAAAACTAAATTTTCTGGAACTTTGACATCGATTTTTACTTTTATTTATTTCAATTTGAACAGTTATTATTGCATTACCAAAGTATATGTGAGATTTATGCTCTTCAATGTGATATCTGGAAGGAAGCTTGTATGAGACGTACGAGAAGTAAGAGATCGATCCTCGCATAATTCAGCACATCGTTTTAAAATATCATAGCACTTATTTTTGTTATTTTTTTAATTGCTTTATATTTAGGACATTTATGAGTTTAAAACCTCCTTCCGGGAGGACATTTGTATGAGAGGTAGCCGAAATATTGAACCGAACATGGCCAACAGGTTTCGTCCTTGGACCAAAGTAATAACATGTACCAAATTTCATCGAGACATCTCGAAGTTGTGACCTGTAGAGGGTTCACAACGTTGACATTGGCAACTAGCCGGACAGACGGTCGGACATCGTTAAATGGACTCAAAAAATGATTTTGAGTCGAACAGTATACTTAGAAGTGGGTATGACATTAAAAAAAATTAAAATTAAATTCTGGCCAAAATCAGAGGCCAGAAGTTTTCTAAAAAAGATATTCTTGGTGCATAATGGATGACGAAAAGTATGTTCTCACAGCTTTTACTACTTCCTGGTCAAAATTTGTATGATGTTGATGCTAGAGGGAAAGTTGAAAATTTTAGGACCCAAAAGCAGCCCAAATTTTCCGTTGGTAAACAATATGCAGCTGCGTCAAAAGAAGAATATCATTCGTTACAACGGGTTCTATAAATACCGAAATTAATATCAAGGAATGTTTGCAAAAAAGGGTGATTTCATTCATAAGACTTTATAATATGCCAAATTATTTTTGGCCTTGCTTGTATCAAGAGAGGTAGATCCTCCAAAGTTCCCGGAGATAAGGCCAGTAGAGAGATATTGGGCTCTTGCTAAAGGAGAATTTAAGAGCACAAATAAGGTGTGGCAGATTTTAAAAGGATATATCAATAGGAAGTATATATTTAAGGTAGTAGATTATAATTATACATACGCATTAAATACATATTGATTTTATTTCTGAAATTTTGTTTAATATTAAATTTTGTTTAATATTAGTTCTATTAAGAAATAAAGCATATATGTATTATATGCATATGTATCTTAATTAACTACTTCCTTACATACATTATTCCTATTGATCTCGATCTTGCTGCAAAACCTCCTTGATATATACATCGTCTATGATCCAAAGAAAGACACAAACAAACGAATAGACATTAAAAATATTTTGCTGAAGTTTTTCGCCTATAAATCAAAGCACTTATTACCCGACAAAAAATGGTTATTAGAACAATATGGATCACATTTTTTATTGAATAAGGTTAATAGCACTCTGTAAAACTTGTTCTAAAAATATTCTTACTTTCTTTTCATAAAACTCTGGCATGTGGGAACTTTTTTTGTAACACTTTTTTGAAATGAAATAAAATCCAGATGTTTAATTTTGTTCCATAAGATTTAAATAATTAATAATTACTTTTATGTACAAAAGCACAATCACCTTTAATTTTTTTTAATTAAAGTTTCAGATGTTCAGAATCATAAATAAAAAATATTTTTAATTTTTCACTAAAATATTTTATTAAAAAAAAATGAATAACAAGATCAAGTTGAGCTGATCTTGTCATATCTTGAAGTTTCCATGCAACTGATATGATATCGAAAAAATCTTAACACACTCGTAAATGAAAGCAAGAAGAAATTATGGAACGACCCTCAAACTTCGATTTTTGTTTGAAAAAAATTGACCGATCTTTATAAACTTTAGCATATCGATATTGAATATCAGAGGACAAATTTCGTTAATTTTTATGACCTTAAAGTGCCATACCGAAGGATGAATTTATATGGAGGCTAAAAGGGACCCATCATCATTAATTTCAATATCTTGATGAAATATATATGCCTAATTTCAGCAAAATTTCTTTAGAAGTGTATTTTGTTCTCAAAAGTTTACGTAGAAAGCTAAAAACCCATCAAGGCATACGGTCAGACAGGCATCGTTAAATCGACTCTGACTTGAATGGTTAACACTAAAATGGTGGTAGCAAATTAGAAATGACAATAACAAATGAAAAATATTCTAATTTGTCCTAAAATTAGAACCATAATATTTATTATATGAACTAGAACCTGTGATTTTAATTTTGGATCATTTTTATTCATTAAATTTATAATTGATTTTTGCTCAGTTATATAAACATAAAGAAGAGAGTTATCTAATAAAACTTGGAAAGTTCCATATGGGTCATTTGAAATTATGTCAAACATAAATAATTAGAATAAATTATAGACAATTTAACTTTTACTTTTTGGTCTATTTCAGTGAAGAGTATGATAAGACGTCAGATCGATTTAACAGATTTTGGTCTTTATTTCTCTTTCAAAGATATGTTAAGGCATAGAAGACGTTTAATATTTATTAATAGAAAATTTTTAATTTCATTACTATGTTGTTTAGAACATTTCAAAATTTTGAACCTCTTCTAAAACAAGTGTTTCTACTTTTGAGAGTCTACTGCATGATAAATTGTGTCTTTAATATCAGGTCGGTTTTTAAGTTTAATGGACGTTGGAATTCGCAAAGATACAAACAATTGTATAAAAAAATAATGCTACTCTCACTTCGAATCAGAATCAATTAACACAAATAATAAAATTTCAAGATTGGTCCTAGATCTTAGATCCATTTCCGAAACTCACTTTAAAGTACATAAATCCATCCGTTTCATAATTTTTTATATGAAGTAAATTTTTAATAAAAATTTAAGTACAGATTTACAGCGATATTGATAAATAAATATTTTTAATCTGTCAGGATTCTTTAACTGTATTCTAAAGGATAAAAAGATATATTTTGTCAAACGGCTTTTTTCATTATTTTTTTTTAATAGAAAATCCTTTAATGCATCAAAATCAATAAAATCTGACGCGATATAAAAAATGAAAATGTAGTTTTTATCTGAGAAATCTTTAATTATACCAATTTTTCAAAGTTGCACATTGTAAAATATATTAAACAGAAGAAGTCACAGATGCAAATTATTCAAACGAATAAAATCTTAATTATACAACAAACATTTTTGACAATTTTTTCATCAAAAATTTTTCGAAAAAAATTTTTGAATTTTTCATTAAAAATTTTCGAAAAAAAAATATTTGAAAATAAAAAAATCTTTAAATTGTTATTAAAAAATAAGTTTTTTATAAAGCTGTCAAAATTTAAAATCTGAATAACTTTTTTTTTCTTGAAACTGAAAAAATTTTAAAACTATTTAAGACGACTTTTATATATTTCCATAAAAAAAATCATCTTAAATTCTTAAAATCCTTATAAAATAAACAAAAACTTTCTCTTAATTATGAATTCTTCATTAAAATCCAAAAATTATGTCAAACTTACCGTCTTGAAAACACCTTTTTCTGTGCCAATATTGTTTTTTCACCAAAAATGTTCTGAATTGTATTTGTAGTATTGTGCCGCGATTATTCCGGTATTTCATTAACGTGAAATTTATGTAAAAAGTTTTTTAACAAAATCTATACACTGAAATTGTTTATTGTTAATTTTAATATTTTATTTCAAAAATCCTTTGTTAAATACAAAAGGACATTTTTCTATATTTTCTTTTCACTTTATTAATTATTGTTTTTTTATTGTTTTCCTTTACAATTTCAATTATTGTTCTTTTCTTTTAATTCTTTCTAATTTAATATCTTCTTTTTATTGAAATCATTTGTTAATATTAGATTTTTGCACATTTGAAAAAATAAAAGATATAAAATTAATTAATTAATTGTGAATTTTAAAAATTTCTTTAATTTTTTTTCTTTTTTTGTATTTTTTGGAAAGAAAAACGTTTCGATCGTATTGACAATTTGCGAATAAATGCTTCAGTTTATTGTGGATGTTCGGTTTTTATATTAAAGTTCAGCTTCAGTTTTCATATACGTTCGTAAAGATACATTTATTACGGCAATTTTTTTGTTTATTAGCACTCGTATCTTATGGATACTAACGATCGTCTTTAAAACTAGAGAAATACGGTTTTCTCAAAAACAACAACAACAATAAAACACACGAAGCTGTTAAAACGACAAACAAACAAACAGAAGAAAAATTATTATTAAACATTAATTTTCTTTTTCCTAAACAAGAACTATTTTGTTTTGAGTGTAAAGAATCTTAAAATATATTTCAGGTTTAATTTACAATTTATGTGACTTTAATTAAGACGCTTTTTACTATATGTAACTAATACAACTGTAACTATTAAAATATATTTTTTTTCAATTTAAATAAATTTAAGGATTTTTAATTGTCATTGAATTTTTTGTTAAAATTATTAATTTTGTAAAAAAAATTGTAAATCACTTTTTTTGAATGCATCGCTTTTAACAAATCTCTCAAAATTTTTTGTTTTCAAGTCCAATAACCCGAATTTTAATACTGAACAAAGAAGCACGTGTTAAACAAATGTGAAAGATAAATGGACTTGTTTATACCCTTCATTATGGGCTTTATAATGAAGCTAAACAAGTAAGAATGCAATTTTCGACTTTGCCGAATCTTCAATAACATCTACCACAAATACATTATGTTTCATACATACACACTCACACACGTATACAATATGTAAAAGTTTTTCTTAAATATAACACAAGAACACTTAATGAGTCATAAAATTTGTCATATATTTGGCCCTAACTTTTTTTCTACTAAACCGATTTTGATAATTTTTGGAATGGGAATGAAGTATATATAACCTCTCAGGACTATAACAAATACTTAGACCAAATTTCCAACCAACAACAGGCAGACGGACATAGCTAAATTGACATAGATTTTGATTTTATGCAATCAAATATATACATTATGGGGTCTGAGATGAATACTTTATAGCGTTACACACTTAATGAGAAATCTAATACACCCTCTTCAAAACTTGTGATGTATAATTATTTAACGTTTAAAATTTCATATATTTAGAGTTGAGGTATTTTTGAGATGATTTTAAGGATAAAAAGAGCCAATTTTGTGAAGGACGTAGTCAGTGACCCTACAAAGTTTGCCACCTCGCGTATCTTGATTTTTTTTTAATCACTTAAAATTTATTTATAATTGAGGCAAAAGAAATTTTTTATATAGATCGAAATATTCTTAACACACGTACACTAAAACTCTTAACCTAAGAATTATTTGATCAAATTACCTTTGTAAAATACGTCAGTTATTATGTTTAATGTAAAACAAATCAATATATATTTTCTTAATCTGATTGAAATGGGTGACCAAAAAATTTGCATACAAAATTATTAATTATTTTTAACAAAACCTAACTTGGTCCTGCAAATAGTTGTCCAATCATTCAAAGGTCTTCCGTCAAAGGTTTACAACGGCCTTGTCCGTTAATAGAAAACCTGGTTCAGATAGAAGAAATGGTCCTCATGATGTTTCCAAAGTCAAAAAAATAGAAAGCATTTTCAAAACAGCTCACAACACATGCGGTAGGAAAGCAAGTCTGTTAGCTCAGTGCTCGGACTGGTGCTGATAAGAAAACTGAAAGCTTATGCAGGTTTTAAAACTTACAAGTCTTAAAAGTTCCAGTTTCAAAATTCCTGGTAAAAAAATTTATATTATTGATGCTCGAGAAAATGTTGAAGAAAACTTTAGGACCCAAAAGCATTCCAAATTGCCCAAAAAGAAGTCAATCATTTGTTACCACGGGCTACACATATACCTAAAGTTTCATCAATAAAAGAATGAAGAATGAAGTTTACATTCATAAGACTTCATAATATGTCCACTTATTTTTGGTCAGATCTGGCATCACGTTATTATAGTAAGTACTTGAGTGATGCAAGAACAAAAATTTGGTGTGTATAACAAGGAAGACAAATCCTTCAACATACATGGCCAAGGGCGTGATATTGGGTTCTTGTTGAATAAGAGTTGTGGAGCAAAGTGACCGAAAGCACTCTAAAAACATTAAAGGTGGGATTTCCAAAAAAGATTCAAAATTTCATCACTAGTGTTGGCGCGCTCACAACCACAATAACTGACAGAGCTCAAAGATATTTTACCTTAGTATTTGTTAGGTCGAATTTCTTATTTAAAATCCACAAAATTGGTTCAGTAGAAAAAAATATACACAAAATCTGAGACCACCTCCTAAGACTCGAAAAAGTTAATATCGATGACATCTATTAAATTTTCATAAAATTTTAAGCTGCCTTTTATGAACAACGTTACGCTTTATAAAATTTTTGGATAGGGCATGGGCGAAGGTTATCCCCATTGCAAACAAAAAACTTAATATCACATATCTCTATCATTAGTTTAATATGTGATATTAAATGTTTTGATCTCACGTAATTTGGCACAAGAATAGCGATTTGAGAACCTTACACAAAATTTGTGTATAGGGCGCAAGGAAGTTATATCCCCTATATTTGCAATATAGCATATATTTAAAACTGATACAAATAAAGCTTTTTTAACAAAATAATTTTATTTAAAAAATATCGGTTGGGCCACAAAGAAGGAAGCGAAAGATTCGAAATGTAAAGTTCTTTATGCATTTTGGACATCAAATGACATTCCGCTTTTTCTTTAAATTGGAATTTCAATTCTAGTACTAGACTTCTCTTAGTCTAATTTGGTCGTTATTTATAGATTTCATTAAGAATTTTTAATGGTTAAAAAATTACAGAATTATGAAAAAAATCGGACAAAAATGTAATTGTAATCGGTTCCAAAAATCACCACTATGTTAACTACAATAAAAAAATTTAATGGAAAAGACTAATAAACTGAACTGAAAATGTGCCTTTAGAAATATGTTTTGAACATTCTTCGAATCTGATCTTGAATCATAATGTTACTGTGAAACCACTTTAGAATGGTTCTAACTGACATATTCTAGTTACTTATTCTCATTAATATTACACACTATAATTCGTAATGTTCATTTACTTTCCTAGAAGTTGACAACCAACGTAAATTATAACCAACCGCCATCACTGACATAAATATCGATAGTATTTTTCCAAAAGAGCGAGAGGCGTAAATTAAATTAATTTATTTATTTTTATATTTTAATCGTAATAATTTTCAATACATAACCAAACTTTTCAAAATCTCTAACTGATCGATTGTACAAATTGATTAAGATCTTGTTTACATTTACGTTTTAAATTTATTTTTACAAAATTAAATAAAATTTTTATCAACTGATATTTTTTTTTTTTTTTTGTAAATTTAATATCATTTTTTTATATCTTTTAGGAAAATTTTCAAAGAATTTCTCTTCAAAAATACCGACCCAAAAATGGTGCTATAAATTGTGTTTTGTTAATTGAAAACAATTAATTATTTAAAGGGAAAATTGTTTTTTAATTAATGATCGTTTTTAGAAAAAAAAACTAAATTTTATGGTGTAAAGAAAGACAATTAATTTTATTTATTAATTTATTATTTTTATTATTTTTGTATGTTTTGTTGTTTTAATAAAAATCTGTTATACTTTTGAAATTCTTAACAGTTGACATTATTTTTATATAAATAGTTTAACTATGTGTTAAGTATTTATTAGTGTAGGCGTTAACGGAAATAAAATATTTTTTTACTTCCTGTTAATTATTTTAAACTATTTTCTATTGACAGTTATCAATCACATAATGATAATTTAATAATTTTTTCAGCAAATATTTTCTTTTAAATTACATTGATGACAAAATTTTCGACAGACTATAAATATTGATTTTATATCATTAATTTAAAATAACAGCATATTTCATTCTCATAGATACCCTACACCAGTAACAATGTATAGATACTTTCCTGACTGTCAAATGACGCCCCCTAATGCGTAGAACGTGTTCATCGCAGCCAGGTTTATTATAAGGAGACAATAAGAAATTTGTGTGTGTCCCATGATAGAATTTCTCACCACCGAGTGTATCATAAGGAGATAAGAAAATTTTCATGGGTGCAAAGAATATTCCCACGAGCATAAAAAATTTCAGTAAAATTATAAGATAAAATGCATTCAACCACTTCAAGGTGTACAAGGTGTAAATGCATACAAGTATCTTGAAAAAAAGTTATGTGCGTTTATAGAAATATGCACCAGCGTAGATAGTTTTATATCCATTTTAACCTTTTTCCTGAGATTCTCAATATGGATAAATATGATATATAAAATTTATACTAGATACTACATATACTAGATTTCTTATAAAATTATAATTAATGTTTGTCAAATAATTAATTAATTAATTAATTAATTAATTAATTAATAAACCCCTTAAACATTTTATTGTTCAAAAGTTGGAAAAATATTGTAATAAACGAAAAGAGAAATCAACACATAATTTTACTGATTCTGTGGATTTTGAACCGTAAGAGACAGTCCCCTATCTGGCCAACGAAGCAGTCGGATATTAAAAAAACTTCAGAGATATTTATATGAAAAGACGTAGCTGTCGATAAGACCTATCTAAAAATTAAAAAAAAATCTTGTTAAGACCACTTCAAATCGCAAGCTGAAATAATCTTTCAATTATAATCAATATATAGCTACAAATGAGACCAAGTTAAAAAAGTACATACTGTCGGACGGTCCTTATAATGGTAGAGAGAACATATATGTTAAAAATTAAATTTTTAATCGTGATTTAAACGGACTGAGATTTTGGATATTTCCCTTGCAAGAGTTTCGTTTCGATTTTATTGGACTTGAAATATAATTTTTATTAAACAAAATCTAAGTTCATGTTCTAACCTTTTCATAGATACCAAACTTGTATAAGAAGTTTATACCTTCTAGTCACCTTTAGTTGTTTTCCATAAATTTCTACAATAAATGTTCTCCGCCTGCATTCATTTTAAATAAGTGTCTTTGCATTTTTCACTCTTTCTAACCGATATCCAGAAACAAAAATTTTCTTTTAACATAACATATTTCCAGATTTGCGATTTGAAAAATTAAGGTGAATATTGGACATGGTTAAATCGATCCAGGAACATATTCTAAGTCAAACGATATACTTAAAAGTAATGGTAGCAATGCCCATCACAAACTTCTACACAAACGCATAATATCCCAATCACTTACGATGCTGTAAGGCAGTGTTGCCAGATAAAGTCTACGAAAAATTCCTCTAATTCGTTAAAAAAAATCTATTTTTTCCTTTTTCCTGGTGTGAAAAATTCCCTCCAATTTTTCAGTTCCCCATAAAAAGTTTTGGATTTTTTTAAATAGTATTTCCGGGAAGGGCCTTATATGAGTGCTATGGCAACATGGACCAATATTGGTAAAACTATTAATATAATTTTTGTTTATTTTATATCAAAATAAATATATGTGGCAAACATTGATTTTGGAACGTATCAAAATATTGAATATTTTAAAACTTTTCTCTTTTATTCCTATTTTGAAGCTTTTTGTACGATGGTAAGTTCATACAGACATGCGTTAAGGTTAAAATCTACACTCGAAATTTTTAAGTTACCTCAGATATCGGTCTATAACTTTTTTAATAATAGACAGACTAACATAGCTAAATCGATTCAGATTTTGATTTATATACTTTATGTGGTCTTGGATGATTAATTTTTGGAGTTACCACTTGCGGTGGTGGAGTAAATAAATTAATAATTTAGAGAAATAATCCCTCTTTTTGGTGAAAAATGTCGCCAAATAACTCTTAAACAATAAAATATAATCCATTTATAAGGCAAATTTGAAGTTCTGAACTTGCAGATTCTGTACATATAAAATTCTTAAGAATCGATCAAGATCGTTTATATATTTATGATCCGGGGTTGTCTAACTATCCTGATAATCGTTCCCCATAGACACTACAAAATACAATCTCAAAATCTAAATTCGCTTTCACTGCTTATATCAATGTGTCACTTATCAGTGGATGCAAAGGAACTGTCAACCATTTTATATTATAATTATACTATATTCCCCTCCTTTTTTAATTAAGTCAATAAGTATATGGAAATTTTATTGAAACCATCTTTCTTACAGATCACCAACATTATATGACGTTAGAAAGTGTTAAATTTCATAGAAATCATTATGACGTCAGAATTGTTTACAAACAAAATAAACAAATATTTTGTCAAAATGTACACAATTTCAGGTGATAATTCTTAAAATAAATTATAAATGACAAATTAACTTATTTTCAATTTTATAAACTTAAAGAAAAACAAATTATTATTCTATTTATTTTCATTTATTTTTTTAATTTAACGGATTTGTCACTTTTGTGACAATAAAAAATGGAATTAAAAATAATATTTAAATTTAAATTAAAATATTTAAATAATTAAAATATTCAAAATATTCATGATGAAAATTTAGCTTAAAATGAAATGTCCGAAAAAAGGTATTATTTGTGATTTATTATTATATGATTTATAAGGACTTAAATCGAAAACTTTTGAACAAACGAATGAATATATTGTAAATCTGATTAAAATAAGTGACCTAAAAAGTGCGTTCTAAAATTATTAAATATTTGAAATGTAACCCGACATGGTCCTAAAAAATGTTATTAAAAGTACCGGGGGAATTTGTTCGTTAATAGAAAAACTGGTTCAGGTAGAAGGATTAATGATGTTTCTAAGCAAAAAAATGGAAACATTTTAAAAGAGCTCTCAACACATCCGATAGTAAAGCAGCCGGTTATCTCAGTGCAAGAACTATTTGGCACACAGGTCTAAAAACCATACGACGCTTAAGAAGTTCTTGACAGAAACGCTGCCAAAAATTTAGAGGCCAAATCAGAGTCAAGTTTTCTAAAAAACATAATCTTGCCGCATAATGGATTTTTTCAACTTTCTGGTCAAAAATTTTATGTCGTTAATGCTCAAGGGAATGTTAAAAAAGTTTAGGACCCAAAAGCAACCAAAACATCCCAAAAAGTTTTTGATACGGCAAGCGATATAATTTACGGCAAAATAAGCTTATAATTTATCGCTTCATAATTGACAATTTTACGAAAGTTCTTCACTTGAACTTAGAGATTGTTTCAGACATCGGTATATATCTTTTAATATTCTAAAACAATTTTGTTGGTTTTAAATAGAAAACTTCTTTGGACTAAAATACTTACACAAAATTTCGTTGAGCTCTGTCAATTACCGTGCATAGGAGCGTGAGAACAACCGATAGGCGGATTTGATGCAAGAATATGGTATCTAAGATGATTCCTTCTTAGCGTTAAGCACGGAATGAAAATGTTAATATGGCCTCTTTAATATATGTGTTGTTGGAGGATATATGTTATGTTATAAATGTTATACATTTTTCGATATCACCCCTTATTTGTGATGTATTATTAAAAGAAATATGGTTTTAAAGAATATCCAAAGTAACGCATTCTAATAAGATTCTTTCTGATCAAAAATGTCTCAGATATTTAGAGCAGTATAAACCGGTTTATAAACATTTTATTCTAAAAGATTTTGCCATAAAAAGTTAAATAAAATTTGTTAATAATCTTAATTATAAAAAAATTTTAATGTATTTTTTAATTAGATTATTGACAATTAATTCAAATTGCAAATTTTTAATTAAATTGTTTGTTCACTTAAAAAATAAATATTATAAATTTAAATATATAATTATTTAAATATTTATTTTTTAACGCGTATTTAGACTTATTATCAACAATTTTCTTAGAACATAACAATCCAAAAAGGATTTTATAAAATAAATTTGAAGAAAAAACTTTAAAAACATTCTATCAAACTGTTACCGGTTAATGAACCCAAATTAAAATATTAAAAATTATTGAAAGTGTAATTTTATTATAACAAAAAATCTAAAAATCCATTACCGGTTTTCTCATTATCTTCCGAAATTTCTAACCGTCTAATATCAAAGGTCGTTACATTTTTTCTAATTATTTTGTTTTAAGAATTTCTTGTAAACGTCATAATTAATGATTAATATTCATAAAAATATTTTGAAACCAGACACTTTAAAAATTTTGTCTATAAAACAATCGCAAAAAAATATTAAAAATTCATTCATATATACGAACATACATATTCATATTAATCGTCATCACGTTTTAGTCAAGTTTATGGTTACTCACTAGAACTTGTTTATATAATTTGAATAAATCTTTACTATTAATTATACATATGCAGGTACATTGTTTTGTTTGCGACAGAGATTCTCAAATCGTTAAATTTTTATTTATTAAGAAATATAATTTGTATACCCTACACCGCCACAAGTGGTGATGACTTTGTATATTCCGTGTGTAACGCTAAAAGGAATCAAAATCTGAGTCGATTTAGCTATGATCGTCTGTTTTGTTTTTGGCACGTTCACATTCACAAAAATTGATAGGGCCTAATGAAATTTGGTCTAAGTATTAATAATTGTCCTGAGAAGTTTCTTATTTAAAACCAACAAAATCGGTTCATTCAGACTGATAACTGATGCAATCTCTAAGTTCGAGCGATGAACTTCGTAAAAATGTCTTTTATAAGACGTTAAATTAGAATGAAATTTTGCCATAATATTTACTTAAGTCAGTTTTTTTTAATATATATACGAAAGCATTACCCCGATCTTAATAAAATCTTTTTACTTAGTTAAAGAACAAAGTTAGATTAAGCTGAGTATCTCAACCCAAAAAATTTCGTTTTTTAAGAAAAAGTGTCTACTGAAAAACATATAAAAATTAATGTTTTTTTTTTTTTTTGAAACCATATAGAGATAAGTCCAGAACCTATCTAATTCGATCAATTGAAATTTTGTTATTTACCTCTGTATTTTAAATCCCCAAAAAAAAAATAAATTTTAAAACGAAATGTAGGTTTGGAAGCCCCAAAGAGATTTATATTAATAATTAATGGTTTTTCAGGTTTACAATAAATGTGGACTCTATAGGTTATTTAATTGAATTAAGGTTTCTGACCTTAAACTAAATTAACATATTCTGCAAAAATATCTTAGGACAATAACCCGGTCAATTATTTTGGATTTGAGGGGACAAACAACAGAGAGACAAATAGTTTTAGGTAAATCTAATAAGATTTTAAGGTGATGCAACAATATCATATTTAATTGAGTCTCAGGTGATTACTTTCTTAGTGTTAAACACGCAATGACAAAGTTAATAATAAGTTTGGCGATGAAGAGTATAATTATGGCGATAAAAGTACCACAAAAATGTGTTATGTGCATGAATAGCTGAAATTGGGTCATGTGATTACAGATAACCTGTTCGATAGAAAAACGTCTAGAATATTCGCCCACATACGGAGCCTAAATCTTCCATCATGGCAACACACGATTATCTGTCAAAAACTATTTGGAAAACAATCGGTTGGAATTCTTACTGGTGACCACATCACTTGACAGAAAATGGTATTGGGAATTGGATCGATTCGTATATCATCTTGTTCAATAAATTATAAAATTATTTGCTGGCGGAGGCCTTCAAATGTTCCGCTGAGCCTGAGTAAGACATTTGGGTATTGTTTAAAAATAATGTTAAACATTAAGAATCACTGTTGAGAAATGGCGTAACCAATAAGTGTGTCTATTCCACCGCATTAACTATTATTTTATTAAATAGTTTGTTTTGTTTTTTTATTTTTTTATTTTTACTATTTTTATACATTTAAATTTAACCGCTTTAAACTGCATTTAGACAGTTGGTTACCGATTTTATTACACTTGAACATACGTATTAACATATTAATATATATTTTCTTTAAACACGCGACTTGTAAAGTTTCAAAAAAATATTTATAAAATTTTGTTAATTTACAATTAAAAATTAAAATATTTAAATAAATAATACGTATTTAAAAGATGTGAATCCCCAATAAAAAATAGTATGTAACGGAAAAATTTAAATAAAACAAGTAAGAATTCCATATTAGGCTGTGCCGAATCTTAAATTCTCCCGAATATTATGAATATAATGCAGAATTTAATACGAATTTAATATACCAAAAACTTATTCGTTCATCAGCTTAAACGCCGATTTCCGGAACAAGACCCCTATAATAACTACAGTGAAATATGGCAACATATTCTTGAAATTAGCTACAAATATTGAAACCGAGCTATAGATTTTAATGGTCCATTTTATTAAAAATGTTATTAATAATGTTAAGGAAAAGAAATATGAGAGCTATAGCAAAATATAGATCGATATTGATCAGATAACATATATTGAAGGGAGTTAAAAAAATAATTGTTGCGAATTTCAATACAATTGGCTTTAAAAGCTCAAACCCGTCTTTCGAGAAGGGGCGTTATATGGGAATTATAGAAAATATGGACTGAGATTGTTCAAATTAATAATAAATATTAAAGACAGTTAGAAAAATAACTGATGTGAAGTTCAATAGAATTAATTTTGATTTACTAGTTTTATGGGCTCAAAACTGTTTTCTATGGGAGCTATAGCAAAATATGGACTGACATTATTAACAATTGTGTCAAATTTCAATGTGATTGGTCTTTATTTAAATGTTTTACGTGTTCCGGGAAGGGGCTTTTTTATATGGGCGCTATAGCAAAATATGAACCGATATTAATAAAATTAATAACATTTATTTAAGAATATAAAATTGTGCCAAATTTCAATAGAATCGATTCATATTCATAGAGTTTTATTAGCTATAAACCCTATTCCGGGAAGGGGCCTTATATAAGAGCTACATAAAATAACATGAACCCAGCACATTTAGTTTCTTTAGTTTTATTTTTTTATTCAGAAAATTATCTTAAAAATTCCGATCCATACAGCACTCAGGTTTTGGGGTGCAACAACTTTTTCATATTTCAGCCTTAAAACTTTTTTTCTATTGATCCGATTTTGATAACAAGTCCGATCCATACAGCACTCAGGTTTTGGGGTGCTACAAATTTTTCATATTTCAGCATAAAAAACTTTTTTTCTATTGATCCGATTTTGATAATAATTCCGACCCATACAGCACTCAAGTTTTGGGGTGCAACAAATTTTTCATATTTCAGCCTAAAAACTTTTTTCTATTGATCCAATTTTGATAATAATTCCGACCCATAAAGCACTCAGGTTTTGGGGTGCTACAAATTTTTCATATTTCAGCCTAAAAATTTTTTCTATTGATCCGATTTTGATAATAATTCCGACCCATACAGCACTCAGTTTTTGGGGTGCTACAAATTTTTCATATTTCAGCCTAAAAACTTTTTTCTATTGATCCGATTTTAATAATAAGTCCGACCCATACAGCACTCAGGTTTTGGAGTTTAGAGTCACACTATGCACCGTAGGAAATTATTAATTTTCATTTTAGATGAATCGCGAATTGATGCTCAGCACTACCTTTAGTAACAAATACATTTTAGTATGCGACAAAAAAGAAAGAAAGAAAGAAAGACATTACTAATAAGCGTTATTTCATAATTTCAGTCACTGTAGTTACCAGTGATTTACCAATCACAATGATTCAATCACAGTCGTAAAAATACCGCTCATCTCTACTTAACACCATATACATGATACTGGCAATTATCAGACAGAAAAGCCTTCAAAGCAAAATCTAATAGATGAATAATTTCGCAAAATAAATTTAATTGAACGTCACAGAAATCCCATATATATAATATATTTCTCTACAAATTAAAAGTGACCTAAAATTTGTCGTAGCTACGCCACTGATTACAAAAGTGTGGCATATACACAGATAGAAGTCACCATCATTTGTCTTTATGTAAGTTTGAAGAGCTTCTGTGTCCATAAAACAAATGATACATAAAAATAGTTTAAGTTTAATTCTGTTTAAAATTTAGTTTATTTTAAATTTAAGTTATTTTTCTTTCATTAACAAAAAATAACTATTTATTTGAAGTTCATATTTCTTGTGAACAAAATATTGAAGAAACTTTCAATATTGAAGAAACCTTTCGATATAACAATTTTACCAAGACTTCTGTCTAAATTCGTGTATTTTGATTACTTTAAGACTGATCTGTTCAATTTTACTAACGGTACTAAATTTGCTAACGCCACTTCTATTAAAAATGAGTGAAAAAAATATTTCAAGTGCGTACAAACATAATAAAAAGATCCTAGAAAAATGCACATTAATTCAGCGTCCTCGAATTACTATTTCTAAATTTTAAACGTTTTAAAGACGATCCAACATGTGAATGTCAGACAAAAATTGGCTTTCTGTTCGAGAAAGGAGGAAAATAGTAAAAAATATTAAAAAAGGCCAAAAACTTCATCGAAATTGCTGTAATATTAAAGCGAAACACAGATTCCCCGTACTGTTTGTCGATTGCTAAATTCTGCGGGGTATAATGGTAGAGTCTGCAAGATGAATCAAATAAAAAGCCTTTCTTTCACTAAAGAGCTCTTCAATAAAGAAATAGAGTTTTGAGATAAGGAGATATCCACTGATGAAAGCAAATTTTCATATATAAATCAGACGGACGTGTTTTGAAATGGGGAAAAAAGGTGAACTTTTGCAGGAACATGGTGATGCTGATGCCTTGTTTGTATATCGGTGGCAGGAGTTGGAAACTAGTATTTATTGATGAAGTAATGGATAATATATTTATTTGAATAATTTCTTTCAGCAGGACAATGACCGAAATTACACAGCGGCAATAGTTCTATTATGAATGTTATAAATAACCTCACATTATTAAGAGAAACTGAATATAGCAATTATGGCTCCACTTAGATTAAATTGGAAGTAACGAAAAAGTTACTATTTTCTATGTAGAAATTATTAAAAATAATGGCACACACACCTCATAATTAAATAATAATAGTTTTAATTTTAATTTGTCCAGCATTTATATAAATTGTTTTGTTTATAAATATTTTTTTTTAAAAAGTACAAAAATTATATTATTTAATGGAAATAAAATTTAAATAAAATTTACTTTTTGTTAAAGTTAACAATTTGTATATCATGAGGAGCCTTAAATAATGTACATGATAGAAGTCGGTGACTTTTATTCATGTGTATATAAACGCCTCTTGATAAATATCATTAGTCAAAGTTGGTTAATTATAAATGCAAGTTAAAATATTATACATTTTTATTATTATTATTATTGTTATTATAAAATGCAAATGGAAAAACAAACGTAATAAATAAATGTAACTGATGCAATTGAAAATTGAAAAGATACATTTGTAAATCGAAACAAACGATGAGATTTTTGACAGATTCTGAATTCTTAATATAAAATTATTAGGAAAATGCGTAAATAAATATTTTATAACGGGGATGGGTTAGTGCGCCCTCCACTATGCAAGCACATTTGGAGTTAAACATTCTCCCCTAAGAGTATTAAGATCGAAAACTTCTTCTTGTTCAATGTCAACCAAATGAATCTATTGTTAATCTGAATAAAATTAGTGTCCATAAAAAATGTTGGCCAAGCATTCATCTGGAAGCAAAGCAGCCCGGTAAGCTCAGTGCTCGGATTGTTTGATATGCAGATTTAACAAGTAAGAATGTTATAGTCGGTTAAGGCTGACTTTTTAATACCCTACACCACTATCTTGGATATAAATCGTAGTTGCGAAAAATTAATGAACAACCCTCGCATAATTTTATTTTCTGATTTATTTTAAAATATGCAATAGATAATTTTGAAATCAACATTTTTGTAAAATTTTTCCGTTGTGTAATAAATTTTTATGGGAAGTTAAATGGGTGCTACATGAAATTCTTCTTATATTTATTTTAATTTGGCCAATTTTGAATTCAATACACTGTGTGGGATTTATGCACTTCAAAATAATACTTAAAAGAGGGCTTTTACGGGACCTATGAGAAGCAATGGACCGACACTCAAAAATTGCGACATGTAGACTGTTCACAACGTTTTCATGGACAGCCAGCTGAAGAAACAGAGAGACGGACGGACACACAAACGCATAGTACCCCCAACACCTACGGTGGTGTAGGGTACAAAAACATACAACGCTAAAAAAAAACTCCTGACGGGAACACTGCTAAACATTTACAGACCAGAAACAAAGCACGGAAACTAAAGTCAAGTTTAAAAAAAATATTCTGCATAATGGATGGCGAAACGTATGTTCTGGAGAATTTTTCGCAACTTCCTGGTCAAACATTTTACGTTGCTTATGCTCGAGGTAATATTTAAGTAAAAGAGCCACAATTTCTCAAAAAGTTCTTGGTATTACAAGAAATTCCAATCATTTGTTATAACACTTTATAAATGCCGAAATTACCAACAAGGAATGATTACAACAAAAGGTTGCTCCCATTCATAAGACTTCATAATGTGTTCATTTATTTTCGCCCATACTTGACATCCTGACACTATGGTAAATAAACTAGAAAGGCAAATCATCTAAACTGTCTTGAGCTAAGGCCATTGGAGAGATATTGGGCACTTGTTAAGATAGAATTGAAGAGCACAAAAAAGTGTCCAAAATTAATTGTAATAATAATTTCAATAAAAAAATTAAAACTGTAAGTTTTGTAGTTTCGTTTTTATAAGCATATATGTATGTTAAAAATCTTCGATCGATTAAATTCTTTAGTCAATATGCATTCAACACAGGAATAAAATTTAATTGCATACACTTATTAACTGGTTACTTTAGCACAGATTTAAACCTTTTAATAAAAATATACTTTGCTGCACCCTGTAATTATGGCACTTCAGTGTTGCCAAAAATTTCCAATAAGAAGAATAGCTTAAATTACATCAAGTAAATATTCGAATAAAATATTCGAAATAATCACAAAATTTTAAAAATTGTATTTCGAAAATAATGTTGGCTTTTTGTCTTTGAGTAAAAATTCAAATGTTATTCACAAAAATTTCTTACTACACCTCACACCATCAGTTTGGTGAAGGGGAGCGGGAGGCAACCTCTAAGTTCAAGCAAAGATTTTTCGTAAATTTTCAATTATAAATCAACAAATTGGAATGAAATTTACCATAATATTAAGCAATATATACATCATCACAGTTTTCAAAATTATAAAAATCTATTCAGTAGAAAAAGTTATAGCCAAAAATATAACTACTTTAATGACTCATTAAGTGAGTGTTCCTGTGTAAAATATATTTAAGAAAAGTGTGTATGATGTCCGACACATAAGATATTTACTTCACACGCATTTGTGGTGGAGGAAGTTGAAGATTTGGCGAAAAAGAATATAACACTATATTTGTTTAATAATCAGCTGCTTTACTGAAGTGATTATTTTTTTAAACTAAATTCTGTTTAAATATTTTGCACTTAAAAATGTTAAGCGAAAATTATTAACCACCTCTGTTGATCTAACATCTAATTAACTAAACAAATTAAGGTCTTGAAGTATTTATAATATTTACTTTGGAATATTTTTTTGTCTGCATTTATCTTATCTTAATATAACAGGGCTTTTTTAAAGTGGTTTTATATAATCGTAAATATTAACTTAAGTATATGATCCGACCATTAGAGATATGATGCTAATACTGGAAGTTTTTAGATTTGTCCAATTTTTATTTTATTTTTGAGGCTTAAATATGTCAGATGTAATTATTTCCTAATGAAGATAAGGAAATTTTTTCAGTTTATGATTCCCTAGAAAATTGACTATAATATCCTGTAAATAAAGTTTCGATTTTTCCAAAAAATAAAAAATAAAATAGAAAAACTCTTTTGACAAAAATCTCTGCGCAGTTTGGAGAATTTGCTTCTCTTGACACAAATACCAAATTATTATTTTTCTTGTACCACTAAAAGGACTTGTTCACCATAATGACAGAATGCCAAATCAGACTAGAAGTAAGTGGACACATTATGAGTCTTATGAATGGGATCAAACTTTTTATAAACATCCTTTAATGTAAATTTCGGTATTTATAAAATATTTATAACAAATAATTGGCATCTTTTGCCGCAACTGTTTAACACTTGCAATACCAAGAACTTTATGGGAAATTTTGGCTGCTTTTTCTTCAGCATTCCTTGAGCATTAGCAAAA
>PYHX02000413.1:49510809-49654623 GCA_004302925.2 Cochliomyia hominivorax
CTAAATATACTTATGGGGTCTGAGATGATTCTCTTGGCATTACAAACGAAATGACAAAGTTAATATACCCTCATCATCACTTGTGGTGGTGGAGGATATTAAATTTTTAAATTTAAATGTTTGAAAAAATTTTAAAGTTCGTTAATTCATATGAAGTCTTCATAACCAGTGTTGTCAAGTTTTATTTCGCAGAGTTTTCTTATGAATTGTAACATTGATCAATTATTAGTTTAATTAACACTCCTACAATTAAAATATTCTTAATGTAACTTGTTTATTTACAAAATTACTTATTTATTTATTAAACTTACAAACTTATTTATTTGTTCCCTTCTAAATAATTATTTAAATGCGTGTAAAAATTACTATAATTAATTGTTTAATAAACAAATGTATTAACACAAACATTGTTGTTGTCTTAATTATTTATTAAATATTTGAATTTTTTATAATGGAATTTTTTTATAAATATTTTATTAAATTTTCTATAAAACGAAATGCGCACACGTTGTTGTAATTTACCTCTGGTCAGTATTGGTTTTAACCTGATTTTTCTTGCGTCTTAACCATTATGACGAGATTTAAATTAAATATTTATTAATGAATTGCAATTCTGAATTCAAAATCGATACTAGAGATGATGTTGTTTAGATAGGGCACAGTAGCGGATATTAACTAAATTGGGTGTGAAATGAAACTCCCTTGAAATTAAGAAAGAAACTAATTGATATTAGAATATGAACTGATTTTATAGTCGAGAGGAATTTCATTAACAGATGTCAGAAACATCGCTTAAGATCATAAGCTCTCAGAAGCGAAATCAAGATTAAACTAAAATACTAGAGAAGAACAATTAGGTACACAAGACAACAAAAGTTTTTCCTACAAAAAATGCAAATTACGGTAAGAAAAACGATTTGCCCACAACAATCATGGGAATCTGTCACAGGAACTTTTAACCGATTCACAAGGAATGGAAATTAGAAAACAATACCAACTACTGACTCAACATAGATGTACAAACACAAAGATGAAAAGAACATTTTGAGATCACAGATGAAACCAACAAAAATGGAATTGACAGTGATCGCAATATTTCAAACAAAAAAACAGTGGGCATTGTTTTCTTAATATGGAGTTTAGAGTCACACTATGCACCGTAGGAAATTAATAATTTTCATTTTAGATGAATCGCAAATTGATGTTCAGCACTACCTTTAGTAACTAATACATTTTAGTATGCAACAAAAAAGAAGAAAGAACGACAATATTATTAAGTGTTATTTCATAATTTCAGTCACTGTAGTTACCAGTGATTTACCAATCACAATGATTAAATCACAGTCGTGAAAATATCGCTCATCTCTACTTAACACCATATACATGATACTGGCAATTATCAGACAGAAAAGGCTTCAAAGCAAAATCTAATAGATGAATAATTTCGCAAAATAAATTTAATTGAACGTCACAGAAATCCCATATGTATAATATATTTCTCCACAAATTAAAAGTGACCTAAAATTTGTCGTAGCTACGCCAGTGTTTACAGAAGTGTGGCATATACACAGATGGACAGAAGTCACCATCATTTGCCTTTATGTAAGTTTGAAGAGCTTCAGTGTCCATAAAACAAATGATACATAAAAATAGTTTAAGTTTAATTCTGTTTAAAATTTAGTTTATTTTAAATTTAAGTTATTTTTCTTTCATTAACAAAAAATAACTATTTATTTGAAGTTCATATTTCTTGTGAACAAAATATTGAAGAAACTTTCAATATTGAAGAAACCTTTCGATATAACAATTTTACCAAGACTTCTGTCTAAATTCGTGTATTTTGATTACTTTAAGACTGATCTGTTCAATTTTACTAACGGTACTAAATTTGCTAACGCCACTTCTATTAAAAATGAGTGAAAAAAATATTTCAAGTGCGTACAAACATAATAAAAAGATCCTAGAAAAATGCACATTAATTCAGCGTCCTCGAATTACTATTTCTAAATTTTAAAACGTTTTAAAGACGATCCAACATGTGAATGTCAGACAAAAATTGGCTTTCTGTTCGAGAAAGGAGGAAAATAGTAAAAATATTAAAAAGGCCAAAAACTTCATCGAAATTGCTGTAATATTAAAGCGAAACACAGATTCCCCGTACTGTTTGTCGATTGCTAAATTCTGCGGGTATAATGGTAGAGTCTGCAAGATGAATCAAATAAAAGCCTTTCTTTCACTAAAGAGCTCTTCAATAAAGAAATAGAGTTTTGAGATAAGGAGATATCCACTGATGAAAGCAAATTTTCATATATAAATCAGACGGACGTGTTTTGAAATGGGGAAAAAAGGTGAACTTTTGCAGGAACATGGTGATGCTGATGCCTTGGTTGTATATCGGTGGCAGGAGTTGGGAAACTAGTATTTATTGATGAAGTAATGGATAATATATTTATTTGAATAATTTCTTTCAGCAGGACAATGACCGAAATTACACAGCGGCAATAGTTCTATTATGAATGTTATAAAATAACCTCACATTATTAAGAGAAACTGAATATAGCAATTATGGCTCCACTTAGATTAAATTGGAAGTAACGAAAAAGTTACTATTTTCTATGTAGAAATTATTAAAAATAATGGCACACACACCTCATAATTAAATAATAATAGTTTTAATTTTAATTTGTCCAGCATTTATATAAATTGTTTTGTTTATAAATATTTTTTTTTAAAAGTACAAAAATTATATTATTTTAATGGAAATAAAATTTAAATAAAATTTACTTTTTGTTAAAGTTAACAATTTGTATATCATGAGGAGCCTTAAATAATGTACATGATAGAAGTCGGTGACTTTTATTCATGTGTATATAAACGCCTCTTGATAAATATCATTAGTCAAAGTTGGTTAATTATAAATGCAAGTTAAAATATTATACATTTTTATTATTATTATTATTGTTATTATAAAATGCAAATGGAAAAACAAACGTAATAAATAAATGTAACTGATGCAATTGAAAATTGAAAAGATACATTTGTAAATCGAAACAAACGATGAGATTTTTGACAGATTCTGAATTCTTAATATAAAATTATTAGGAAAATGCGTAAATAAATATTTTATAACGGGGATGGGTTAGTGCGCCCTCCACTATGCAAGCACATTTGGAGTTAAACATTCTCCCCTAAGAGTATTAAGATCGAAAACTTCTTCTTGTTCAATGTCAACCAAATGAATCTATTGTTAATCTGAATAAAATTAGTGTCCATAAAAAATGTTGGCCAAGCATTCATCTGGAAGCAAAGCAGCCCGGTAAGCTCAGTGCTCGGATTGTTTGATATGCAGATTTAACAAGTAAGAATGTTATAGTCGGTTAAGGCTGACTTTTTAATACCCTACACCACTATCTTGGATATAAATCGTAGTTGCGAAAAATTAATGAACAACCCTCGCATAATTTTATTTTCTGATTTATTTTAAAATATGCAATAGATAATTTTGAAATCAACATTTTTGTAAAATTTTTCCGTTGTGTAATAAATTTTTATGGGAAGTTAAATGGGTGCTACATGAAATTCTTCTTATATTTATTTTAATTTGGCCAATTTTGAATTCAATACACTGTGTGGGATTTATGCACTTCAAAATAATACTTAAAAGAGGGCTTTTACGGGACCTATGAGAAGCAATGGACCGACACTCAAAAATTGCGACATGTAGACTGTTCACAACGTTTTCATGGACAGCCAGCTGAAGAAACAGAGAGACGGACGGACACACAAACGCATAGTACCCCCAACACCTACGGTGGTGTAGGGTACAAAAACATACAACGCTAAAAAAAACTCCTGACGGGAACACTGCTAAACATTTACAGACCAGAAACAAAGCACGGAAACTAAAGTCAAGTTTAAAAAAAATATTCTGCATAATGGATGGCGAAACGTATGTTCTGGAGAATTTTTCGCAACTTCCTGGTCAAACATTTTACGTTGCTTATGCTCGAGGTAATATTTAAGTAAAAGAGCCACAATTTCTCAAAAAGTTCTTGGTATTACAAGAAATTCCAATCATTTGTTATAACACTTTATAAATGCCGAAATTACCAACAAGGAATGATTACAACAAAAGGTTGCTCCCATTCATAAGACTTCATAATGTGTTCATTTATTTTCGCCCATACTTGACATCCTGACACTATGGTAAATAAACTAGAAAGGCAAATCATCTAAACTGTCTTGAGCTAAGGCCATTGGAGAGATATTGGGCACTTGTTAAGATAGAATTGAAGAGCACAAAAAAGTGTCCAAAATTAATTGTAATAATAATTTCAATAAAAAAATTAAAACTGTAAGTTTGTAGTTTCGTTTTTATAAGCATATATGTATGTTAAAAATCTTCGATCGATTAAATTCTTTAGTCAATATGCATTCAACACAGGAATAAAATTTAATTGCATACACTTATTAACTGGTTACTTTAGCACAGATTTAAACCTTTTAATAAAAATATAACTTTGCTGCACCCTGTAATTTATGGCACTTCAGTGTTGCCAAAAATTTCCAATAAGAAGAATAGCTTAAATTACATCAAGTAAATATTCGAAAAATCGAAATCACAAAATTTTAAAAATTGTATTTCGAAAATAATGTTGGCTTTTTGTCTTTGAGTAAAAATTCAAATGTTATTCACAAAAATTTCTTACTACACCCTCCACCATCAGTTTTGAAGGGGAGCGGGAGGCAACCTCTAAGTTCAAGCAAAGATTTTTCGTAAAATTTTCAATTATAAATCAACAAATTGGAATGAAATTTTACCATAATATTAAGCAATATATACATCATCACAGTTTCAAAAATTATAAAAATCTATTCAGTAGAAAAAAGTTATAGCCAAAAATATAACTACTTTAATGACTCATTAAGTGAGTGTTCCTGTGTAAAATATATTTAAGAAAAAGTGTGTATGATGTCCGACACATAAGATATTTACTTCACACGCATTTGTGGTGGAGGAAGTTGAAGATTTGGCGAAAAAGAATATAACACTATTATTTGTTTAATAATCAGCTGCTTTTACTGAAGTGATTATTTTTTTAAACTAAATTCTGTTTAAATATTTTGCACTTAAAAATGTTAAGCGAAAATTATTAACCACCTTCTGTTGATCTAACATCTATTAACTAAACAAATTAAGGTCTTGAAGTATTTATAATATTTACTTTGGAATATTTTTTTGTCTGCAATTTATCTTATCTTAATATAACAGGCTTTTTTAAAGTGGTTTTATATAATCGTAAATATTAACTTAAGTATATGATCCGACCATTAGAGATATGATGCTAATACTGGAAGTTTTTAGATTTGTCAATTTTTATTTTATTTTTGAGGCTTAAATATGTCAGATGTAATTATTTCCTAATGAAGATAAGGAAATTTTTCAGTTTATGATTCCCTAGAAAATTGACTATAATATCCTGTAAATAAAGTTTCGATTTTTCCAAAAAATAAAAAATAAAATAGAAAAACTCTTTTGACAAAAATCTCTGCGCAGTTTGGAGAATTTGCTTCTCTTGACACAAATACCAAATTATTATTTTCTTGTACCACTAAAAGGACTTGTTCACCATAATGACAGAATGCCAAATCAGACTAGAAGTAAGTGGACACATTATGAGTCTTATGAATGGGATCAAACTTTTTTATAAACATCCTTTAATGTAAATTTCGGTATTTATAAAATATTTATAACAAATAATTGGCATCTTTTGCCGCAACTGTTTAACACTTGCAATACCAAGAACTTTATGGGAAATTTTGGCTGCTTTTTCTTCAGCATTCCCTTGAGCATTAGCAAAATATTTTTTTTTTACCATGAAGTAACGAAAATGCTGTCACAACATAGGTTTTGTCAGCCAGAAAACTTATTTAAATTTCCGAGATCTATTTTGGATCTCTTAAATTTAAGCAGCGTCCCTGTCAGGAACTTCTTGTATGTTTTAAAACCTGCTTTAACTTAAACTTTTCGAGCAATGAGCTATGAGTTGGGAGCTCTTTTTTAAATGATTTTTGTTTTATTTTGGCTTTCGATCCTGAAACCAGGTTTTCAATCAACGTATTTATTCTCCTGGTACTGTTTTAATGCATTAGAAACGGTTTGACAAACATGTAAAGCCTCTTTTGGGGGTTTTCAGTAGCAGGATAATGTTTAAAACATTGGTCTCTCACAATTGGCCAATTAGGCTGGTTTTGATCAATCTGTACCATTTGCTTGCTTATTATAAAATCCTCAACACCAACAACTTATGGTTCAGATTATAACGTATCGTATGTTAGAAAAAAATAGAAGAAAAACAAGTAAGAATGATATATTAAATGCCCTACATCACTATATTAAAGACAATTATCTATTTGTCTGCATTCCAACAGAATTTGTTCAAATTTAAGTGTTTTAAAGCTATAAACCATATTCCAGAAAGGGGAGTTAAATGGGAGCTAGGTAATATAATGACCCCAGCACAATCTTGTTTCTTTGTGTTTATTATTGTTTAAAATGAATGTACATGGCAAATTTCAGTAAATTATCTTAAACATTGCAACCTACATCAGATACAAATTTTGCAGATCTCCGCCTATAACTTTTTTTCCATCGATCCGATTTTGATTATAAAGATAAAGAACATATAACGGTATTATATAGTAAATCCATTTATGTTTTGTTGAAAAATTTTGAAAAGTTCTTTTTCGAAATTAAGAGGTTGTCTCAGATATCGGTGTATAACTTTTTTACTGATGACCCGATATAGCTGCTTTTAATTAGGAAACTGCTTAAGATAATAACAAATAATGTGGCCGAATTTTATTGAATTTGGAAATTTATTCTAGTCGTGAGACAGACAGACAGATACACAAACAGACAGACAGACAATTCAGATTTTGATTTGCGACAAATATATAAACTTTATGGAATGACAAAAGTGGTGAAGGGTATAAAAAAACACTAAGATAAATGTAGCAAATCCATCCCTCCGATTTAAAACTATATTTCCATTACATCGTTTAAAAATCTTTATTCCTTCACATAATTTTTAAATTGAACAGTTATTTCCATCTTAACCCTCAATCTACACATTCGGTATTTTAAATAAATAACTGGCAACTCCGTATGAACTGTTGTAACATTGACAGCTGTCAAAATAAATGTACTACGCTAAAAACAAAGTGTACCAACAACAAAAGCATTTTGTAAATAAAAGCAAATGAAGGAAAATTTTAAAGAAATATAATTGATTTTTTGTAAAATTAAAATTAATTATTTTTTTGTAAAAACAAATCAGTCCCAAACAAAATGAGTAATCCAACGGTGCCAGTGGGTATCCAAAGTACAGCTGGAGCTGTGCCCGTTAGAAATGAAAAAGGTATTTATTTTTGGGAATTTTCAGACAATTAAGTGTGATCGAAAAGTAATATATTTTCTTTAGGGCAAATTTCCATGCAGAAGGTGAAAGTGCAACGTTATATATCAGGTAAAAGACCAGATTATGCAAAATACGGTTCTAGTTCGGAGGACAGCGATCTAGAGGATTTTATTGATTATCGACGTAAACAACAGGCTGCTATTCAACGCCAACGCAAAGAAAACAAAGATAGCAGACGTCATGAGGAGCAACAGGAACACGAAGAAGAGGATGAGGAAGAAATTGATGATCCTCGTTTAAGACGTTTAAGAGCAAGACCCGTTGAGCCAGATGAATTGGAAAGAGAACGTATGGAACGTCATCGTCATATACACGAACCAGAATTATTGGAAGAAAGTGATTCAGATAACAATGCCGAAGAGGAACAACGTAATGTAGAAAAGGCCACAAATAAAATTACCTTAGCTTCTGAATCTGATTCAGATTCTGATATCAGTGATTCAGAATTGGAAAAGAGGCGTATTAAATTAAGACAACGTATGTTGCAACAACAAAAAGAAGAAGAAATCCTACAAAAAGAAGAGGAAAAACAATCAGAATCTTCCGAAACAGAAAGCTCTGAATATGAGGAAGAAACAGAAAGTGAAGAAGATAATGAACCGAGACTTAAACCATTATTTGTACGTAAAAAGGATCGTGCCACCATACAAGAGAAAGAACGTGAAGCACAAAAACAAAAACAATTGGAAATTGAAGCTAAACGAGCAGCCAAAGAGAGAAGACGTAACACTTTACGTTTGGTAGAAGAAAGTGTTAAGAAAGATTTAGAAAAAACTAAGGTACTGTTCAATAAAGGGAATTTTATAAATGTTTTAATAATAAAATATTTTAATATGATTTATTTAAGAATGACACAGCTGAACCGCACATTGAAGATGTTTGTACAGATGATGAAAATGATGAAGTTGAATATGAAGCTTGGAAGCTGAGAGAATTGAAGCGTATGAAACGTGATCGTGAGGAAAGAGAAAAGTAAGTTTTTAATATAAAAAAATAAATATTCTTTGGAGATAATATTTGAAAGTTAACGTTTTCCGATATAAAAGTGAAATGCTAAAGAAGCAGTCGTTTATAGTGTTAGTAAGTAGAATTTGTATTGTAATCTTGGGAGTCAGGAAGTTTGTAATTTGGGTGCCTCTAAATTGAAAACAAATTGGAATACAAATCGATCAAAGATTTCCAACTTAATATTATTTTCACAGCTGTTACAACAAATAGTGTTTAAATTTTAAGAAATTTGGATTACAACTATAAACGTTATAATTGATGATTATCGGCCTATTTTTATTAGCACAACTCCACTATAATTCCTCTACAAGACTCTTTAAATAAAATCTCTACTAACTAATTAAATCCCACATAACTATTGGTAATATGGCAAGCAAATTCTATATAGACACACACTGCTCCCAAAACAATTTTTTTTATAATTCTGTAAAATTTTGAACTGTTAAAAAATTCGTCAAAAATTTCAATATGAAATATTTGAACGACTGTAACTCTGTAACAAACAAGTATGTTTGTTTGTTTTTTAAGCCAATTTATTATTTTTAATTTTTTTATAGTGCCGAACGTGAAAAAGCCGAAATTGAACGTATGCGTAATCTTAACGATGAAGAACGTCGCCAAGAATTGCGACAAAATCCCAAACTTGTCACCAATAAAGCGGTCAAGGGTAAATATAAATTTTTGCAAAAATACTATCATCGAGGTGCTTTCTATTTGGATGAAGAGAATGAAGTACTGAAACGTGATTTTGCACAAGCCACATTAGAAGACCATTTCGATAAAACTATTTTACCCAAAGTTATGCAAGTTAAAAATTTTGGTCGTTGTGGTCGTACCAAATATACACATTTAGTCGATCAGGATACAACAAAATTCGATTCCCCTTGGTATGCTGAGACCTCAAATAATATTAAATTTCATAATGAACGCGCTGGTGGTATGAAACAAGTATTCGAGAAACCTTCATTGTCAAAACGTAAAAAGATGGAATAAATTCTGGTATTTTATTTAATACTACGGCCTAATTGTTTCTTCTAATAAAACCAACATAATGTATATGTATGCATTAAGTTACATTAGTTGAATTATTTAAGGTAAATTACTTTTTTAATGAATAAATATTTTTTTCATTAAATTTTGTTTCATTTATTATTTTGAAATCTCAAAAAATCTTCTTTCTTAAGAAATATGTTTTATTTTAAATATTTTTAAAACATTTTATGTTGCTGATGCTTGAGGGAATGTTAAAGAAAAATTTAGGACCCAAATGCAGTAAAAATGTCCAAAAAAACCTTGGCATGACAAGAAATATGCAGTTGCAGCAAAAGAAATCAATCGTTTGTTTCAACGGGCTCTATTAATACCGAAATTCTTAAGACTTCATAATGTATCCAAACATTTTTGGCCTGACTTGGCATCCTGTCACTATGGTAAATAAGCCTTTGAGTGATACAAGAATAAGAAATATGTACCAAGAGAGGAAAATCTTCCAAACTGCCCAGAGCTAAAGTCAGTGAACAGATATTGGAATCTTGTTAAAAGAGAATTGAGGAGCACAAAAAGATGTCCATAATAGTGAAAGATTTTAAACGAATAAGGACTACCTGTTCGAGCAAAGTGATAGAAAGCACTATAAAAACATTAATAGAAGAGTTTCCGAAAAAAGTTCAAAATTAACTAGAAAAAAATATTTTTTTTTTTGTAAATTGTAACAATTTCAATCAAATAAGAAAACTGTAAGCTTTGTGGTTTGTTTAGAATTTTTCGATCTCACTTCATAATCGGTTAAGACAGATCCCTCAGCATGGCGCAGGCTAAAAAGCTTATGAATCAACTCGCGGTGGTTGCCAAACATAAATCTATAACATTTGATCCTTTAAAATCAAAAAGTTAAAGTTAAGCTGTTTAAGGGATGCTCAGAGATATGTTCGGTGACCCGGGAGTATTTTATTTCTGCATTAATTATAATGAAAAGCCAAATAGTATCATTAGCAGATAGAAGCAATATCATAGTGATTAGTAATTTATATAAAAAATTCTATTCTGTCCCATTGTGGAATATAATAAAAAATCGTTGTACGCTTTTTACGCTTTTTCTAAAATGACTAAGTTTTCGACTCTTTTTTCAATAAATAAATTTTATTTTTATAGAAAATAGATAAAGGAAAACAACTTACATACTGTTCATAAATCTTCTAAAAAGCCAAACCCAAATATTCACGACATACTGGATTTTCCGTATAGTATTGCTTAAATTTACAGGCATATTTATTTCGCTCTGCCACAAAACCAAACATGTTGAAAGTTTTCGAAATATAAGCAAACACATCGAGAACTTTTGCATGAGCTTCCAATTTACGAAATGATTCAATTGCTCGTTCCAATGTAGATAGAGATTTAATTAAACGTTTATGTTGTTCTTCGCGATCTTTGCCAGCAGCTACTAGACAACGAACAAAAGTGAAATCAGTTTTAGCACGATCATATATACCACCATTTATATAAATTTTATCCATAGAATTGCGTAAAGCTTGTAAGGCTTTTTGTGGCAAACCCATTTGTAGTAGCACTTGAGCCATAATAGTATCAACTAAAGCATGTTCGTATTGCATATAGGCAGATTCCGATAACACAGAAGCTTGCATCAATAGTTCTATAGTTTCGGCAGAGACGTTACTATCTGATAAACTATTGTAGGCTAGCAAGATAAGAACACGTATTTGTCTCAAAACATCTAATTCTTTATCATCAAGTAAATTTTGTAATATTCTTCGGGCAGTATTATTATATCCTTTAGCTATATAAACCGAAGCTCTTTGTATGTTGCCATCATGTTTATCCAAAAGATAGAGCTGACAACACCATCGTAGGGCATCTTGCCATCGGCCACGATATATGGCCTGTTGTATAGAAATATGACACTCACTAATCATCCAATTGCCTGCAAAGGGATGACGAGGAAATCTGGTGCGTGCATGATGTAACAAAACAGCACTCAATTGATATTCACCCTGAGTATTGAACCACAAAGCAAGATTTGATAAAACTTTGCTTACACTTTCCGAATTACTAACATCTCCAAAGACCCAGGTTTTTTTCAAATTTAATAAAAGTTGTGAATATAAAGCCGACATTTCATAGCGTCCATATAAAACCCATAAAGTAGTACGCAATGCCAAAGAATCCGAGATATGCTCAAGTAAAGAATTTTTATTATTCAATTCATCACTTTTCAATAATAACTCAAAAAGATCCAATGGCAAATAACCACATTTGGCACCAAACGCCACCACAAATTCTATAGCCAATGATAAACTCTGTATAAGACCGGGATCTTGTATATCTGGCAGACTTTTCTCAAATGGTCCAATACGACTGCTATTCAAAAGGCAATACCAAGAATTGGCTAAATCCAAACATCTTTTATCCCCACATTCCTGAGCCAACATTATGCATTCTTTTAAAGCACTTAAAGCTTCCTTTTTATGATTGAAACTGGCGTGTAGAATTGCCAAATTAACACTGAAATATTGAAACCCCTTTTGTTCATACTGTCCCATCATATGCATCGGACTACGATCAAAAGAACGATGTAAAGCATCTATGGAACCAAAAACATCTCGCAAACGCAATTGATTCATATAACCCAGAAAATAGGCTTTTGCATTTAAAGGATTATCTTGTATGATTTCATTTAATTTTGTTTGCATTTCAATTGGAGGCAAAGCACGTAGTTCATTTTTCTCCAACAGATTACATTGTTGTGTTACAAATAATTGTGCCTGCTTGGGTGACCATTTACTATGAGGATTGCGATCTTGATGAACTGTTTCGGTATCTAATACTGATTCCTCCATGGTATTATCATCGTCAGTGTCATTTGTAGTTGCATGCAATAATTTACGAGGACCAATAGTAAGAGAACGAACACCTAGTAAAAAAATTAAAATGGATATAGTTTTAATCAAATAATTGTATTCAGTAATGTTCGAAACCTTTTCCTTAATTATTACTCATCATCTACCCTTTGTCTTTTAATGAATAAATGAAAAATAAGAGGTTCTCTGTGGAATTTATCCGGGAGACATGTTGGCAAATCCCACACTTGAACCCCGTTTGTGTTATAACTAATATTTGATTAAATTCAATGAATGCTTCGGTCATTGTCATGCTTAAATAACCATCAAAGTGGTATATGTATCTCAACATAGTGTAACATATGGGTGCTTATAATGTTTGTGAAAAAACTACAATGGCAAAAAACACAGTTAAACAAAAAAATTGTTATCCCCCAGCTACTACATCTGAATTAAATAGGTTAAATTAATATTCACCAATAAATACAACGGACTTCCACTTACAATTCATATATGTATTCCTATCATCTGGGTAACCTTTTTCAACAAGATATAGACCATACGATACCAAGACAATTTCAAGCATTGTCGAGACTATATCATGTTAATAAATAATGACAATGGTTTACTAACATATATATCTATATACTTAGGTTTCCAACAAAATTGTACGTATGTAATACTAATTTGAAAACCCTTTTCAACTTTTTTTACCCAACTTACCTTTTTCATAATACAAGCAAATATTCTTATGCAAAGCCATCATTTGGGGAAACGATAGACGCTCAAGAATAACACCCACTCGTCTTATATACAAGCCCACTAAACTAAATTGACTTACACCCAATTCTTCGGCTAACATTTTTTCAATATTGTCCATTTCGGCAAAGTCAAAAAGTGTCTCAATGCCCATAGAAAAAAGATCAGACATAACTTTTTCGAAACCTTCCAAATGTAAAGGATCTATTCTGTATTTGGGCGAACACAACAACTGATACAAATCATTGTAAGTCATATCAGGATATTGTATCAATTTTAATAGCAACATACAAAAGTTGCGCCTCGATTGTGCAGGATAAGGAATACCAGCATCATTAGCAGCTTTTTTCGCCTGTTAAAGTGAAGAAGTCGGCATTAAATTAGAACTTTTTCCAAATTTTATATAAATAGAAAGTCCACTTACCTTTATGTATTGTTGCACTAATATTAAAACGGATACTTTGTGCGGTGTGGGAGTTTCTATACGTGATAATGAAGCATTACGTGGATCTAAGGCTTCTAATTCTTCAAAGTGCATTTTGAAATTAAACTTTTTAAGGATTTAATGTTTTAAGTTTTGTTTTCTAAATAAAAACTTTATAAAATTATCAAATTGCCGCTAAAACAACAAACCAGGGATGTAAATTAAATTATAAACAAATTTATTTTCAAAACAAATTGAATCAAGAAACTTGCTTTTTGGCTGGGAAGTGTTTAAATTTATTTATAAGTCGAATATAATTTTTTATTCGCCTTATTTACTTATAAATTAAATAAAAATTCTTTTTATATTAATGTGAAAAATATATTCTGAAGTTAAAATTCAAAAAAATAAATCATTTATGTTTGTTTTAAGTTTGACATCCCTGCTGGAAATTGCAAAATATATCAGAGTTGACAAAACAAATTATTTTTATGCTCTACACCACCGCAAGTGGTTTCGGTATTATATGTTCTTGAAAAGGTTTGTAATAAGCAGGAACATTCATGCTACCATCACTTTTAAGTATATCGTTCAACTTAGAATCTCTTTTGTAGTCGATTTAACTATGTCCGTCCATCTGAGAATCTGGCTGTCCATGTAAACCTTATGAATAAAATTCAGGTCGCAATTTTAAAAATATCTTAATCAAACTTGTCACGTGTTACTACTTTGGCTTAGGAACGATGCCTATTTAAATTGGTAATGAATAATCCACTGTTTCACCCATCTCGCTTACAAATATTCCTCCAGGAATGTAGTTTAAAGATCTTAAAAGTCCTAAATATAAAGCAATTATAACGAAATTTGGCACAAATAAGTATAATATTTCAAATTAATGTAGCATACGATGATCGGTCTGTTATTTCTTATAGGTTTTATACAACACCTTCCAAATATCACCTTAAAAGGCTTAAATCTCTAATATACGTTGGTTTGAAATAAGAATTGGTCAAATTAGGATAAACATAAACAAAAGTCGATGTGCAAAATTTTACGAGGTTCAGTCCATAATTTCCTCTAGCTCCGTATAATCCAGAAAAATCCTGTTAAAACTCACAAGACTTAGGCATAAATAAGAAGCATAAATAATAAAAAAATATACGAGGCTCGTTCATTATTTTTGGTAACTACCGTTTATTGCCAATAGTGTGGCGTAGGGTATTAAATAATCGGACTTGAGATACTTTAACTTCTTATTTGTTTCATTTCAAAGAGAATAATTAAAAAAACAAAGTAACAGTCGGTCAAGCCTGCTATATAATACCATCTTGATGCAAACATGAAATGTTATAGACCGAAATAATGGACTGATCCCCGCTTAATTTATTTTGGTGTTTTTTGGTTGTACAGATCCTAAACATAAAAAAATATCATCACAATATAAACATATTATTGAGACTATTGAACTTTAAAGTGATTTCGGTCATTTGTGTGAGAGTTACCTGGATATTGGATGTAACGGTACACTTAAAATAGATGTATGTTATGGAGCTGCGAGGTATTGATTAGGCATTATTTTCTTCCGCCCTCCCATAATATTCGAGATTTAGGGAGATGAATTTTTGATATACAACTTCACTTTTCTCGTTACATATTAAATGCTTGACTGCAATAATGGTATCGTTTGAAAAATTTTTATTTACTTTCTTAGAGTGTTGGCTAAAGGTTTTGATATGAATAAGGCACTTGCAAAAAAAATAACGATCGAAGGGTTAATAATATACAATATCTTATAATATTATTGAAAATGTATCCCTCAGAATTCTTAAGCGATATTTTTAATTTATTCTATTGATAAAACATTGTATTTTTTGTATGGAGATCTTTCATAATAGTTTAGCAAAATTTTTAAATTCATAGAATAGAAATAAAATAGGGGGAATCCTAAAGTTTGTATACTTCTACTTATTTACTCGTTATTTGTGAATTAATACAAAATTGAAAAGAAAACAAAAAAATTTAGTTTCTTTTTTTTGTCGAAATTTTCCTCTTTTTTTATTTAATTATAAATTATAAACAAATTATAATAAAACTTTGCCAAGCAATATATAAAAAACACCGATTACAATATTTATAAAAAATCTAGAAATATTCCGATTTAGATGATCGTTTTATTTCTCAATTCATATTTTGTTTTAATTATTTCTTTGTGACAAGCTCTTAACATGGAATTCACAAACTCGGTTTAGTCATAATAAGAACAGCTGATGGTACTAAACCCAAAACACTTAAAGGTTTTTCATAATCATCATAACTGAACACCTTGCGAGGAAATGATGTCATAAGACCAAATGGCATATCACTGCCGGTTTTCATCTGTATAAATAATCGAACGGCTGAGAGATTTTCATTTATGCTAAAGGTTTCTGTAAGCGCAGAACCATCCTGTAAACGTATTTGTATGCGAGTCTCTTTGTATTCCTTGGGAGGAGATTTAACACTGGTGGCAGTGGAGGGTGTAGTAGAAGTTACCGTGGCAGAAACTACTGGCGTATCCGATGTTGGTGATTGTTGTTGATTCATTTTACGGCGAGCTTTGTCGGCTTCGATTTGAGCACGCACCCTGTCGCGGGCAGCTTTTTCTTCGGCCTTTTCTCGTTTACGTTGTTCCACAATTTTTTTCATTTCCATTTCCTCTAAACGTTTACGAGCCTCTGTCATATCTTTGCCAGATTTAATACGATTACGTTCCCTTTCTAAAGCTTCTTGTTTTTCACGTTCTTCACGTTCCAGACGTTTTTGTTTAAGCTTTTCCTCAATAAGGGCCAATTGCTGTTTTTTCTCTTCCTCTGTTAAGGGTTTCTTTTCTTCTGTGGATTCCGAAAAGTTACTATGGCCAGACTTGGCGGCATGGAATTCTACTTCGGCTTGATCTTTACACAATTTTCCACAATCATCACATTTTAGAGACTTGGCAACACCACCTTCCTCAGAAGCACTGGAAGTCGATGGTGCATCAGCAGGCGCAGGAGAGCTCTGCGTTCCTCCCACAGCACTACCGGGCGCCTCTTTTGGAATTTCTTCATCTGCATGGGCTAATAACCATTCCATAGCTGGTTCTACACCTTTATAATTTGTAACTTTCATGGCGTATTCACTATATGAAATAATATAGAATATGAGATTGATAACTTAGACCCGGCATGAAAAATAAAATTAAACTTACGCTCTTTCTTTGGGAAAACCCATTTCCATCAACATCTGTACATCACCCATTGTAACTAAAGATCGATTATGTAGACTATTACGTATTTTTAATTAAAATTCTAAATTCTTCTGCACAATTTTGTTCTTTTAGAATAAACAAAATTATTCCCAAAACCTTAACAAAAAGATGACTTCTTTAAATTGATTCAGTGTTGCCAAATGGCTCTTTTATTATAATCAATGTATATTTTGTGATTATCCATCATAAGGAAAATCCCCTTTTTAGTGTAAATGTTTATATTTATTATCAACAATCAACCATCCATCCTGACGTTACAAACGTTGATATATTTTTCTCTCAGAAAATTTAAACTTTATGTTACAAGGAATGTTAATATACACTAATGCATATTGCTATCAACGCATTTAATTTTTTCTCTATTATTGTTATATCTTTGTTTTTATTTAATGTAGAGAAAATTATGTTACAATCTTGTTGTTTGCGTTGAAATGTCCTTGATGCTATTTAATGTGTAATATTGCTATAAACGAAGTAAAAATTGCTTTAGAAAAAAATCCAAAAATTAATTACTACAAATTACTGTTTCTTATAAATAAAATGTCAATATTTTAATGTTTTATCAACAAATTTCGTAACGTTATAAGATGCTTTGTTTTCTGTTCGATTTAGAAAAGATTTAAACTATATATATCTACTGTGGGGAGTGAATTGCACCCGATCCCGAAATCCTAACAGATGCCTGCTGACCAACCTATCGTGGGACAGATAGGAAGTTGAGAAAGAAATTAAACGATCTATAAACATAGACGACGAAACTCAGTATGAAAATGGAACAATGGATACGGAGGATTTTAATCCTACCGATAAGGCAACAAATGCGGGCACCAACGGTGATTTAGAAGGGTTGCATGGATTTATTCTGTTTTGACTCATTTGGCGAATGCCAGGCTGCAAGGCTATTGGAGGATTTATCTCTTGATACTTATCAGAGGATAACTCAATCGTTACCATGAAGGAGACAGCAGAGTCACAGACAGACTCCTTGCCTCACGAAAATAGCACATCGAAATTAGTTCGGCAAGAGGCGAAAACACTCCTTAAAGACATCAGACCAAAAGGGGGAGAAATCGATGAATGGTGTCAGGGCCTCCATTAGCTATCTGAATAAGATGGCGTAATTCGCATGAAAATCACGGTCCTGCCTTATGTTTCTGGAACGATTTGCTATTCTATCTGTTATGGATGACATTAAACCAAATGGAAATTTATGTGAATAAATGGCGTATGAAGATAAGTCAAATAATGAACAAAATGAAAAACCTCATACCCTATTTTTGTGGAAAGAATATAATAAAGTATATATATATATATATATATATATATATATATATATATATATATATATATATATATATATATATATATATATATATATATATATATATATATATATATATATATATATATATATATATATATATATATATATATATATATATATATATATCTGAAATATTATTAAAGACAAATATCATTACAATCATTGGTAATATACGATTTTTTAATACACAAACGTTTATGCGATTTTAAACGTTTTTTACGAAACATTTAGTTAACATCACTTTTGATAAGAAAAGTGAAATGAAAAGGCGTCCATTTTTTAATTTTTATTAAGTTAATAAATTACATTTGGTCGAAACAGAATAAAAAGCAATTTTTCAGCAATGAGTGAATCTCCTAAATTGAAAAATATCACTGTAAGAGTTAAGCGTACACGTCGTAACCCGGAATCCTTGGATGAAGTAAGGGAACAAGTGTCAATGAAACGTTGCACTGTAAGACTGCAACGCTATAATGCTGAAGAACTTAGAAAATTGGGTAAGTTCATTAATGTAAACAATTTTTTATGGTGTATAAATAATGAGGAAATACTAAATTTTAATTGCAGCTATTGTGCGATCAACTCCTATTACAGATGATAATAATAAACCAAAAACATTAGAAATATGGTAGTACGTGTACGACGTCTTATCAATGCAGATGGCCTATTTCTTTAATATAACTCATTGCATGTTATTATTAAGGGATGATCTACTCAATAACAAAATACCCACTTTTTTACAAAATACTATTTCTTTTATCATAGAAGTATTTTTTACTTTAATACAACTTCTTATTTTGTAATTCTTATACTTTTGTATTAACTTAATGAATTTTAATTAAATAATTTTTAAATCAAAGAAATAAAGTAAGAAATTTATTAATAAAAATATAAAAAAATAAGATTGTACTGTATTGATAAAGCGGTTATTATGTGGTTAATGTTAATTTTTATTTCATTCTGTTTATTATATATTCTCATTGTTCTAAAAATCATCAAATATTTTTATGAATATAATTCGATAATGCAGATATATAGCGAAGAAAATGATTTATATACAGATGGATCTAATCTTAAATATGGATAAAATTCATTTGGAATAAAAGCATGAAATTTGTCCCATTTTAATGAATTTTGAAAAAGTTTTGAATATTTAAGGAACAAAAAGTATCAATATTTATTTAACTTTGAAATAATTTTTTTCTTAAAAACAGAAAATTAAAATCAAAATCCTGTAGGTAAAAACCTTATAGGTTTATAAAGCCTGAATCCTTGCTGCATGATGGATGAGCATACGTATGTTATGGCAGATTTGTCGTAACTTCTGGTCAAAATTTCTATCTACCTGATTCTCGAGGCAATATTAAAGAAAAGTTGAGGTTATTTGTACCAAGAGAGGCAACTCCTCAAAATTTCCCGGATTTAAGGTCAGTGAAGAGATATTTGGCTCTTGTTAATAGAGAATCGATGAGCACAAAAATATATCCAAAAGTGTGATAGATTTTAAACGGAAATGGACTACGTGTTCGAGCAAAGTGACAAAAACGTTAATATTCAATTTCACTATTAGTGATTAAATCTAAAAATAGTAACTTCAATCAAAAAAAAATGAAAACTAAGTTTAGTGGTTTCATTTTTAGTAACAGATATGTATGTTTGATATGAATTTACAATTACTGAAGATCGCACATATTAAAGTCTTTGGAAATTATTTAAATTCTTTTTAAATTAAAAATCCAAATTGTTATGAACTTATTAAAAAATATGTATTTGATGAATTAATAATTCGAAATAAATCAGAAAATATGTGGAATTTTTCGAAATTTCAAGTACTTAAAATTATGATTCTCAAATTTTTGTCAAAACTAATGAATTTGTTAAAATTACGTTTTCTTTATAAAAAATATTTATCTGTAGAGAAATTAAACACACATTCCATTATTTTATTATTTATTTTGTTTACATAAGTATTTAGGCAGCCATTCACACATATTAATAAATACAAATAATTTAATTAAAGCATGTTACAGATTCTATCGAATTTTTCAATAAAAGTTTTTAAATAAACTAAAAACATAATGTCGAACAGTAGTTCCAAAATGAGTTTTTTTGGAAATAATTCTGAGACCTTTAAATCGTTAGAGATATTTTAAAATCCTTAATTGCCTTAAATTTACAAACCACATTTATCAATGAATGTAAAAAAATCAACATAAGCGAGGAGACCAATTTGCAGAATCACCTACTATGCCCCTGAGAAGATAGAGTATGCACTCCTTCAATTCAACTTCAAAACACATTATATGCAATTTCATTAAGATATCTCAAATTATTGTTCAAACATTATAGATTTATTTCTAAACAAGCAAAAATGCTACATTTGGCTTTGCATAATCTTTAATACTCTACACCACAAATGCGTGACAAATTAATAATTTAGGTTTGTACATACATTCATACAATCACAAATTTATACAATATAAAAAGTTTTTCTTAAATAAATATAACACAGGAACACTAAATGAGTCATAAAATCAGTTATATTTTTGGCTATAACTTTTTCTCCACTGAACCGATTTTGATAATTTAATGGTATTGAATGGAAATGAAGTACAGATAGCATAATATTATGGCAAATTTTCATTCTGATTTGAAGATTTGTAATTATCAATTTTACTAAAGTTCTTCGCTTGAGTTTAGAGGTTGCCTCAGATATCGGTCTATATCTTTTAATTAACTAAACCAACTTTATTGTTTTATGTAGAAAACCTCTCAGGACTTTAACAAATACTGAAGCCAATGTGAAGATATTATTTATTGATTCTGCCTCTCTTTTGAGGCCTCACAATAACTTTTAAAATCTTACGAGCTAAATTTAAATTTTACTCTCTAGGAAGATCTCATCTCCACTTTTCCATCGCCCGTGACACTTATGGTAGTAAATTAGCGGTAAATTGTTCCGGCTAAACCTTGAACCTGTATGGTCATCTATAAGCAAGCATCTGGCAAGAGATCAGGATGAGTCCTTATCCTTGTTACATATAACTAAATCGACTTAGATTTTGATTTGATACAAGAATATATATACATTATGGAGTCTGAGATGGTTCCTTCCTAGTGTTACACACGAAATCACAAAAATAAATATGCCCTCTTCACAACATGTGGTAGTTGAGGTTATAAAAACTATTTTGAAACCACTGTGCGTCAGTGTTCTACAAAAAGTTCTGTATACACTGTTTCACACTTTTTATTAGACCATTTAATAGCTTTCATGATCATTCATTGGTTTACCACAAAAAATATGTATGATCACAAATCTTCATATATAATAAAAATATTGTATACTCTGTTCCGATAACAATTCTACACATAAACTATTATGTATTAGTTTTTTATTTAAATGAAATTTAATTGTCATTTGTTTTGATTTTTTAATAAAAATAAAACTAAAGACAATAATTCTAGAACTACACATAAATTTAGTTGATAATAAAACGGGAGGAGTAAACAGTTTAAACCGGCCGGTTTAAAATTACATTATGTGTTCATTCATAATATATTTTTGTCGTATTCAATATAATTTAAAGCTTATCTCAGCAAAAACAATATAAAAACATTTAAATAAAAACGACCTCTTTCTTAAACAATTTAGTTTTTAGTTAAATTTTCATTGTAATAATGTTTTCAAGGCTTATCAGAAGAACTAAATTATTATGATGGGACCAAAAACGATGATGTGTCCCAATGCAGTTTCTATGATAAGAAAAAAGAGAGCATACTCTATGACCCCTTCTCCTTATAAATTCAAATCTATATTAACAACCACAACAACAATAATAATAACAAGTAAGAATGTTACATTCGGTTATGCCGAATCTTCAATACCCTCCACCACATATGCGTGTGAAGTAAATACCTAATGTTTCGTACATGCACACACTCACAGATGTACATAATATATAAAATTTAATAAAACACAGAAAACCTAATGAGTCATAAAATTAGTTATATTTTTTGGGTATAACTTCTTTCCTACTAAACCGATTTTTATAATTTTTGGAATGTAAATGAAATGAATTTTACGATATGAATGAAATTTTACGAAAGTTTTTTGTTTGAACTTAAAGGGTGTCTCTGATATCGGCAACATATTGTGCTTTATAGATTGTTGTGAATATAAGACTGACGGACATAGCTAAATCAACTGTGATTTTGATTTGATGAAAGAATATATACATATACATATATTATACATTCTTAACGTTACAAAAGTTATGACAAAGTAAATATACCCTCCTCACCACTTGTGGTGGTGGAGGGTATATAAACTATTAAATCACACATGCTGTTTTAACGTACATATGGAATCAAAAACCAAAAACTTGTTGTTCATGTTGAAAATAGTAATAAAAATATATGATGATGGTTTTATTTAAAAATAGAATGTATTTTACGAATTTTTGTTTATTTTTCATTTAAATTAAATGCAATGGAATTAGTAGGTATTTAAATTTGTATATTATTTAAAATTATGTTAAAAATTATTGACACAAAATAGTTACTTAAAATTAGTACAAAAATTTTACTTTAAATATAAAACAAGACAAATTATTTACTATGAATTAATTATTAATTTATTTGGCATAAATCAAGAGATTCTTGGAATTCTACACATGACATAGAATTAAAAACTAAGCACATTTCTAAAACAATCATCTTCATAATGGCAATAAAAACATACATACAAATTAATTGTATATATATAGTTGGAAGAATGTTGCATATAAATGAATGTATGGAAAAAAGAAAAACTAGAAAGAGATAATGAAGTTCGTTTTAAATACACTGACACATGATACATGTTTAGTTCCTTTGTTTAAATTTTTTGCTCTGTTTGCTTTTATCAAAACAGAATTAATCTAAGCTAAAAATAATATAAAAAAATTAAGTAAAAGTAAAGCACAAAAAATAGCAGAGTATTCGAGAAAGATTTTCATCTGTCAGCAAGCTGCAGAGCCATGATAAGCTCTAGTCAACCAACTGGTCTAATTTATAGAAATTTAGAATTCATCATGACGACCAAGTGCCTCACCGAAATCGGTAGCTTTGGAACCAATAAACACATCATACTTATCAAGAATTTCAGCCTTGGTTAGTTGTTCATCGCCATCATTGTCAGCTTCATAGACCAAATGTTTGGCTTCGCTTTCGGCATGATCAAAGTCATTGGGTACAATCCAAGTTCTAACTTCTTCACGATTCAAAAATCCATCACCATCAATATCCCGGAACTTCTTAAATGTTTCACGTTCGCTAATAACCCAATCAGGTTCTTCTTCGCCTTCTTCGGGAGCGCTATACATATCGCCTATATATTCTTCTATAGAGATTTTACCGTCCTTATTTTTGTCAATATCTTCAATTGTTTCTGATAGAACCACATCACGCATATCGGGATGATCTACAGGATGCAAGAAAGCTGTAAATTCTTCTTTGGTCAAAGCATCATCCAAATCTTTATCAGCAACAGCCCAACGACGGCGGTCACGGTTTAACATATTTTGATAAGAAATACCATTTTCTTCATGTTCTTTTTCATCTTTGGTAAGACTATCCATGAAACCATAAACATCACGTTTGTAAGATTCCCAAGAGATAGTAAGATTACCATCTGGATTGTGTTGCTTCCATTGACGATTAACATCTTCATCAATATAACGTCTTTGGGTATATTCAATCCATTTCTTCAATTCCGATATGGTAACAATACCATCATTATCCTCATCAATTCTGTCCACAATCACACCCAAACGTCTTTTACTCTCTTCGGGAGGTAATTGATAAAACTCTTTAGCTTCATCTTCTCCCAAAAATTTTTCGTGATCATATTGTGGATTATGTTGTCCATGGGCCAAAGTGAGCAGCATGCAAGGAGTCATGTTCTAAAGGATTGTGGCCAGCCACTTCATCAGGTTTGGGCACTGCAGCAACAACGGCTATAAAAGCCATACACAGAAGGAAGACTTTATTCATCTTGTTTTAAGAAAAGTCCTTTTTTATTTAAACAATTTCTTTCACTTCCTGTTTATTTAATAATACTTTTCAATGCTGCTGGACCAAATTACCCAGATGGTATACGTGTACTTAACTCTAAGAATGTTCTCACTTAATTGAATGTGATGATGAAGTTCCACTGATTTATTTGTGTAGTCTCCTCTTCAGCAAACGAAGTCGAAGTAATATGTTCAACGGCGGTGGTTTGGTAACAACAGTTATGCGGCGGCTAATATTTACTTAAAAGTTATGTTTTGAAAAACAAGTTTTAATTTATGGTTTACTACTTCTAATGAATCGGAGTATTAAATTTATTAATCAGTCTGTAACAACTGGATTAAAATAATAAATTTTATTATTGAACATTGAAATTCTAAATGAATTTTGTCAGCTTAAATTTAAATCTTAATTTAAATGAAATTATATATGTAAATTTTTTAAAAATTTGTAATTTTTATAGTTCTATAATATCGGTATTTAAAGGGTTAAAGGTAAAAATTGTGTCAAATGCAAGCTTAAACTGTTGTCTACTAGTTTTGATATGAATAAAAATTTAATTACATCGATATCTTTTGATGATATCAGCACATTTGTGAAAAAAGGTCATAGAGAAATTTATAGAAATGGCTTTTATCGTTTAATAGGTTAATGATTATTGACTCTTTCTATATATTATTCAATTTATCAACTGAATGCATGATGTATTGTCTACTTGTTTGATATATAAAAAACTGTAACATCGATATATATTTGAGAAATGTCAATTGTGAGAAAAATTGAAGAATTATTCATAGAAAAACTATTATCTCTTAATGGATTAATGACTCATTTTATATATCAATCAATCAATATATTGTGAGTTTCACTGAATACGAAAAAATAAGTATGGACTTATACATCAAAAGTTCAGATAATATAAGAAAATGGAACAAAATTATATTTTACTTTTTCTATACTCCAAATATGGCATATGATTGAAAAATCATTAAAAAATCATAAATCGATAACGAACTTGACCAATTATGATAAAAATTTACATTGTAATTATTAATTACACGACACCTGTTATAAACTTTCACATATATTTATACTCTACACTATATATTACATGTTATTTTAAAATTTTGTTTTTTTAATCAAAATTCAATAATTGAAAATAATTGAAAACATAAAGGACATAATTTTTACATGCGTAATTTCTATCAGTTTTGTATGTCTGTAGCGCCCTCTTTTAATTATTTAAAAAAATTTATGCCTAAACACTGTGCGACGAATCTTACATTATAATAAATCCGCCGTTTCAGCGGCAATTACAAGACTTTGTTATTTGCATTTCAATTATTTAATTCAATTTTATCAATGAAAAATATTCATAACATTGCCAGAATTATAAACCAAACAGGGTTGGTTAAATATAATACAAGCAAATTTTAATTTGGAATTTATTGGAAATTTATTGAAAAAGATCACCTTTCACTACTTCTAAAACTTAGACTTTTTCGTTTGTTTAGAAATAAGCTAAATTTAGAATAAGAAGTGAAGTCTGACCAGAAATTATTAAAATCCTCTACAATGTTTACTTTTAAAGGATAATGAAAAAGAATTAAATCCAAAAAGCATACAAAAATATATTTGATATTAAGGAATTTACATATAGTGACACTAGCAGTATTAAAGTTTTCTTCACCAACGTTGATATGTAAAATGGTTTCCTTCACAAAATGTGACATAGAAAATTCTTTTTTTTATTATATAATTCCAACAAATTACAACATTTTGCAGCTCCATATAAAGACTTTAACATACCTGAACTTTAAAACAGAATGTTTATTCTTTTTCCACATAGGGTTACCATTATACCATTTTTATAGATAAAAAGTTGAAACTTCTCTATTTCGTACATAGAAAATTAGTATTTTTATTTTTAACCTACTTCCAACAAACGTCTATTATATTATAGCCCCCTTTAAAAGTTTTAAAATCCAATAGCCTTAATATATAATAGAAGGTTTTGCCTTTTTTTAAAGCGGAATATTGGCCAAACCTAAAAAATCATAGTTGGGATTTTGCTTTACATTATTTGGAATAAAAGAGAAATCTATTAACAAAATAGTTATTTCTTTCTCAATGTTCAGTTAGAATAACAATGACCGCATTTTCTGATTTCTTATATAACAACTATAAAAAGCAATTACGATATTGTATAATTAGTATCTAAAATTCTATGAAGAGTAAGAATTTCTACATTTTAGTTTAAACTGAAAAGTAAATAACCTTCTCAAAAGCAAATTCGAATATCTAAGTTATTAAAATATTCTGTTTTCAATTCAATATATCACAGATTTTTTTCTATCGAAACTGTACCTACAGATAATGAGAAAATCGGTTATGTATTTTAGTGTAACTATTTTATCCCTTTTCTCCCTTACCAACCCAATAATGCAACAGTGATGCCGAAATGTTGCCATCTCTTAAAATATGCATTTGTATTAGAAAATGCAACCCTGAATTTGAATTTAAACTCAAATTTATTCCTGTCGGCTTTTTTCTTATATAAACAGGGATGCTTTTGATTATTGGAAGTTAACGGCGTTGAAATTGTTCGGCTTAGAAGTTTGCCTATTGGATCCTTTATTATTTGCTTTATTATTGACATATTCTTCTTTGTTTTCATTCAAAGTTTACATTTTCCAGTGTAAAATATCACAAATTACAATTTAATTTATATGATTAACTAATTTTAAGTTAATATAGAACAAAAAAGTATGATAAATTCAACATTACACACAATGGAGACTGAATTACTGACCCGCCTGCCAGTACCCGAAATACAGGAAGAAACCTTTCAGCATTCCTACAAACAGGTGAGTAATTTATGAAATATCAAAGATGTGAAAAATCACTTTTTTGTCTTACAGTCACATCGACGTGAGGATATAAGTTGTTTAAAACCACCCAAATTGAAACCACGTTATGATTCGAATTTTAATCGCGACCACACAGCTCACGCTATATCATTTCGTTTAGAAGATAATTCTGATCCCGATAATTTACTAAGTTCCACGTATGATTGTTCTTCGAATGAAACATATTTTGAACAATGTTTTACACGATTGGCTAAAATAGGTGAGGGATCCTTTGGTGAAGTATTTAAAGTACGTTCCAAGGAAGATGGCCTTTTATATGCTATAAAAATGTCCAAACAGCTGTTCAGAAGTGAATTGTATAGGCAAGAACGTTTGGAGGAAGTACGACGTTATGAACAGTTTTCGGGTCATGCCAATTGTTTGAGATTCTATCGTGCCTGGGAACAAGACGATCGTCTGTACATGCAAATGGAATTGTGTCGTGAAAGTTTGGACTGTTATTTGGAACGAAAACGAATTATACCGGAGGAGAAAATTTGGTCGATTTTATTAGATCTGTTGTTGGCTTTGAAAAGCCTACATGATCGCAATCTTATACATTTAGACATAAAGCTCGATAATGTTTTGATTGGTGATGATGATAGTTGTAAATTGGCCGATTTTGGTTTGGTAATCGACGTTGATCGCGCTAATCGCCATCAGGCTACCGAAGGTGATTCCCGTTATGTGGCGCCTGAAATAATGCAGGGCAATTTTTCAAAGGCAGCCGATATTTTTAGTTTGGGCATAGCAATGCTAGAATTATCATGTTATTTGGAATTACCCTCTAATGGTCCATTGTGGCAGCAGTTACGTAATGCAGTCTTACCGGAGGACTTTATTAAGAATATATCACTTGACTTGCAAAACATTATAAAGGATATGATGACACCAGATCCCATGCATAGGCCAACGGTCGATCAGCTTTTAAGTCATAAAAAGTTGGTGACAATGTTACAACGTAGAAGTCATTGGGAGATGCTGCATAAAATGGTATGTTATTTTCTAATATTCAGTTTGAAAATGAGGGTTTCATTAAATCTATTAAAATGTTAATAATTTCCATTTACAGAAACAAACTATACGCAAATCTCGTCGTCTGGCCTGGTCCAAATTGTGCAATCTAAAAACCATAGTTTTTAAATTTTTCACTTCGATACTTACAATTTTGGGTATGCATGAATCTCAATCCGATCCTACCATTGAAGAAACAAATCTTTTAAAAACAGCTGAAAAGAAAAGACCACCTTATATACGTTCTCATTTAATATCTTCAACACCCACAGCTGCCATATCCAAGGCGAAGGCTCGTATTGATTTCCAGTTTGATACCGACTGTTTGGAATTGGCTCAACAACATTCCACACCATATCATGTGAAAAACAATAAAATTGTCAATTCAACACCAGTTAATCACAATCATGGCAATAGTTTTCGTTCTAGAAAAGATTTAACGAAAACTAGTTTTAATAAGTAAGTTCTTTTCTCAAAAACTTAAAAGAATTAAAGGAAATTTGTATACCCTACACCACTATAGGTGGTCGGGGTATTATTCGTGCTACCACCGCTTTTAAATATACTGCTCGACTCAGGATCACTTTCTTAGTCGTCTTAAATATGTCCGTCTGGCTGGCGATGTAAACAAAAGTTTTAAAGATATCTTGATTACATTTGGCATGTGTCATTATTTTGGTATATTCGTTGGTACTATAATATTGTAACAGGATGTGAAAAATTTTACGTTGGTCGGTTGATAACGCCCACGAAGAAAAAATCTTTTAGAACGCATTTATCCCCACATGTTCATATATACTATACTGTGCTCTTAAGCAACCAACAATGTGGTGATATGCACCATAAATTGTTAACTTACTAAAATCCACAATTTCTTTACTGTACGTAACTTTAAACTTTCACCAGCGAAGTCTTGACCTTCTAGACTAGAAAGAAATCTGCTGAGGTCTACAAGAGTAGTTCTGGCACAACAACGTTCGGGATAGAGCAAAAGGCTCAGTGTCCACTGGTCTCGTTATGACCCCCAATATTTGTCCAGCATGTGACCGAAAACCACATCATACGCAACCAATCCTACTACTCTTAGTCCAGAAGATCTATGGACTCATCCTAGAAGTGGACTGGAGTTGAATTATAATAATTAACTAACATATTTTTACAGCTGTTACAACAACAACTGGTGGTGTAGGATATTACATAGTCCGGCTTGACCGACTATAATATTCTTACTTATTTTTAATTGCTTTGTCTTTCATTTTAGTGATAACAATGATGGTTCTCTTTTGGATAAATCAACATTTGCTTATATTGATGATTGTGATTCTGATTCTCAAATAAGTTTACGTAAATCATTAGACATATCGTCTTTAAGAGGGAAGAAACTGTTTAGTAAATCTGATGAAGATACAGATTAAAATTTTATATTTACAATTACAAAAGAAAATGAAATCTCCTAAATTTTGTTCCTAGTTAACTCTTTTACGCTATTTTTTTGTTTGTTTGTTTATAAAATTTGCTTCATAATCATGTTTATTATTTCATTTACTAAAAAGATGAAAATATATTTTTTAAATTCGTTTTTAATAGTATTCTTTCTCTCCATCCCTCCCTCCCCCTCTTGCCCACTACACATTTAAATATTATTATTTTTATTAATTTTATATACTTTATTATTTTTACTTTCAACAATTCAAAATTACGTTTATGTTTTCACTTTGAGTTAATTTAATTATACTTTAATATTTGCAATGTTTTTTTTCTAATAATTATTTTAGAATGAAAAATAAAATTAATTTGTTTTCGTTAGTATTTAAGTAAACGTATAATTTAATGTTTATATGTATATGCCTCCCTCTCAACCAATGTCCCTGTTCCCCCAGTAAGCATTACAATAATAAATATTAATAATGTAATGTAGATTAATATAATACATATATATTATAATAATATTATATACTATATGTATGTATATCAGCTATGTATGTGATATGTTATCAAAATTACAAAAAAAAAAAAAAAAAAAAAAAAATAAAATAATATAAAATAAAAATCGAATGAAAATTGATTATATATAAAAATCTTATAATTAAAAATGAAAGAAATAATAATTATTAATTTAAAATAAAATTCTATTATGTATAGAATATAATAAATAATATTATTCCATTTTATAATGATTAGTTTAGTAGTTGTGTTATTGATTTGATTGATCAAAGAGTTATTATTTTTATTACTAATTTTTTATAAACTGTATTTTTTTTGAATAATGATAATAAAATAAAATGAAATTGTATTAAAACATTTAATAAATAATATTAATAAGTTTTTAAGTATACAAATAAGTTAAGTTAGTTTGTTATAATATAATTATCATCTACCATGATTATATTTATGATGGTTATAATAAATGAACGTCCAGCAGGCTTCTTGCTTCATACTGATGTTCGTTGTGCTTGTATTATCTTGTATCCATCACTGTTCCCATATGCAACTGCAAAAATTAAAACTTATTAATTTATGAACATAATAACACACAAAGGTTTTTTTATTAAAACTTTTAACTCAAGTATTATTTGATTTCTTTATTGATCAAGTTACTTTTGCAAATGACCAGAGAAAAGAGCGTGTTCAAATTAATAAATATTTTTAATAAAACCTAACTTTGCCCTACAAAAAGTAGGCCAAGCATTCATAGGTCTGTTGCGAAACTGTTTCTAATGTTATTAAACATTATCGGGAGAACTTGTTCGTTGGTAGGTCATGTAGAATAAATGGACCACATGAAGTTTTTGTACCCAAAATATATTAATCATTTTCAAAACAGCTCCCAGCACATCCGTTAGAAAAGCAGCCCGGTTAGCTCAGTACTCGTAGTGTGTAGTATAAAAAGTAAAAGCTATTGCAGGTTTTAAAACATACAAGGCTCAAAAAGTTCCTGACAAGAAAGCAGCTAAAAATTTAGATGCCAAGAACAAGGCTGGGAAATTGATGTCAAGTTATCGAAAAAAATGTTTTTATTTTGTTTTTTTTATTGATGACGAAACATTCTGTTTGCAAAAACTTCCTGGTCAAAAATTGTATGTTGATCATGCTCGAGGGAATTTTGAAAAAAAGTTTAGGGCCCAAAATTTCCCAAAAAGTTTTCACAGAATTATCCCAACATATCCGAAAGAAATAAAGGATATAAAAAGTTTCAATAGGACCAGGAGAGGGGTATCCCCTTCACAAAGGTTATATCGATTTTTGAATATCTAAGGAGCTAAAGTTCTCAAATTTAGTTACAACTACATCCTTAGAGATCTGTTTTACTTTGGAAAAAGTTGGACGATAAGGTCAGGGGGAGGGGTATCCCCCATACAATGCAAATATTGATTATCAAACATCTAAAGAGCTATAACAGCGGATTTTTAAAATTTTACAGCAATTACGTTACTGCGAGACACCATCACTAAAAAATATAGGGCTGAGGGGAGGTACCTCCAATACAAACCAAATTTAAATTACTAATAATCTATTTAAATCATATGATAACACAACACTAATGTTTGATAAGGATCAGTAACGGTACCTGATAAAATTGTTTTGGCAAAACGAAGTTTGCCGGGTCCGCTTATATTTTATAATAACTTTTTTCTGGTCACTCATTTTTATCAGATTAACAATATATTCATTTACTTAAACATTAAACATAACAAATGATAGGTTTTATAAAAGTTTCAAATTTTGTAATTTACAATTTTGAATAATTTGTTTTTTTTTTTAATTTTCGTTTATTTTTCAAAGCAACGAAACAGCCATAAATACTGTAGGTTTTCATAATTTTGATATATTGATGTTCAATTAAATATTTCGCGCGAAAAATTTAACATTTTAGTTTAAATATTGGACTTTAATAACAGCTATTTTTTTGCAAAAGGCAATAAATACAACGTTTAAAAATATCAAAAAAAAAAAAACATACACAGCCAAAAAGTGCATGTTTCTTAAGTCTTTTGTTTTGTTTTATGATTACCGTACAGTGGATCCAAATCGTTGTTGAAAATATTTCTTTATTATTTAAACCGCTGGAAATGATTTAATAAAATTTAATATGGTTATAGCCGAGATGTTCTCAAGATTTTGTTGTAGTAATATGGACTCAGTGTTAGTCAGGGGGTTGGTTGGTGGGTGGATTACAAAAAAGCGATAATAAAAAAAATATTTCAATCATGAAACTGTCAACACATTGATAATGACTTGTTAAATTAATCACTTTGGATTTGAAGACCCAGCAAAAGCACTTAAAAAAATATGCCAAAGGCAAAAATAAAGTTCACAAAACAGCAAGACATCTCGCAAAATACGACAGAAAAAAGATACGAAAACATTAATAAAGGATTTTACCATATCAACGGCAACAACACCAATATTGTTGTTGTTTTCAAATAGAAGCAAAGTTCTACAAACTAAGCAATCAGTTTCCAAAATATTTACTATTTGGCTACTGAAATTGAGAACTTTTGTTGGCAGTTGCCATCTATAATATAATTTTAGCAACTGACAATGCAACCGAAGTTCGATTGTCATACGTGATCGACTTATTAGTTCAAATGTTGTATTAACTAATTTGAATTAAGAACATTAAAAACTTAACACATTTTTGGGATTTTTTTTCTAAAACGGTGGCATCATTTATTCGCTGATAAAATCACTTTTATGGACTGAACTTTATATTTTTTATAAATAAATCCTAAATCATGAATAAACTTGATATAAAAAACTGCCCACAAGTCCTTTTCAAATTTAGTAAATTGATTTTTTTTAACTTTTTGTTAAGTTGCAAAGCTTGAAACAAGTTAAGGTTGAACTTTTAGCCATCGTATAAATTTCTTACACATGTATTTTGGTATCTATGAAAACGTTAGAATTTGAAGATTCAAAATTTTTAAAGAAAAAGTGAATGGAATGTTATTTGATATCAAAAATGTGTAAAGAACTTAAAAATTCGAATTTTTGTTATTTTCCAGAAAAGTAAAGTTAATAAGTGAGATCGAAAAATTCTTAACTCATTTTTCGAAAGGCCTTTTCAAAAGAGCTCCCAACGCATTCTGTAGGAAAGCAACCGAGTCAGCTCAGTGCTCGGACTGTTTGGTATGATAAGTTAAAGCTAATTCAGGCTTGAAAACATACAAGACACAAAAACTCTGCTAAAAATTGAATAACCAAAAGCAAAACACGGCAAATATTCTTCTACATAATGGATGACGAAACGTATATTCTGGGAGAACTTTCTGGTCTGGTAAAAGGAGATGGTTTTGGTGAAAGGTTTAAAATTTTATCACTAGTGATAAAAACTATAAAAATAATTTGTAATAATAATTTCAATCAAATAAAAAATCTAAACTTAAAGTTTAGTGGTTTCCATTTTATTAACATACAGTTTGTCAAATATATCTTTGCATTCATATAAAATATGAAAATTGTTAACTTCATTAAATATTGAAATATGTAAACATTGAAAATATGGAATTTTTCCTGCTACTTGTAAAATTAATGTCTTAAAATGGAAGTTTTAAAGCATTAAAATATTTCAATTATTATTGATATTTCACAATAAGGTTTATATTTAATACCATATTCCATGAAAATTGAGAAATTGAGGAACATTTCTAGTGAAAAATGACAATGGACACGGTGTATCACATGAATCCAACCCAAATTTGATACGAAAACTAGAAAATCAATTCTACGCTTATTCCATAAAAATGAGAATAATTCTATAATCTGCCACCAAGGAGGCTTCACTTACAGCAAAATGTGGGGACCACATTTTTCAGGAAAAAAAAAACAATGAAGTTAATTTTTGGAATTGGAATTTTGGATTGGTTATGCTCTTTCTAGATTATTTTTCAGAAAAATTACAGTGATCTTTTGTTTTCCTATGTTCCCTTATGTTTTCCTATCCACTAGATTAAAATATTTAAGATTTTGTAACACACTTTTTCGCTGGTAGAGATCCTCCTTTAGTACTTATGATCAAAAGTTTCAAATAATTTTGTTTTCTACATGCACTTTTATCTAATTTAACCAACGCGTGAATGGTTTCAATTAAGGTTTTTCTTCATTTTTGGCATGGGAAATATCATTGTATACAATGGATGAACACATATCTAAGATTTATCTATCGGATTTGTCCTTATAATAGTTGAAATATTCCAATTCTTTGAAAAATATATTTGACAAACTGTATATGTATGTTAAGCATTTTTCGAGCTCACTCCTTATAATCAAAAATACAAATATTTTTCAGATATTCCCTACGGTTCAACATTTACAGAATTATTTTCCAAACATCAGTTTGGAATCACTGTAAAGCACAAAACATGCATGTTTCCTAAGTCTTTTGTTTTTGTATTAAACCATCAAACATAAATTTCGTTAAAGCAGCAAAAAAAATGTCATTTAAGAAAAATGATTAATAAAAATAATAACTATGATAATCATAAATAATAATCGCCTACAAGATCATATTATTTTTTTTAACATCACTCTCGTTTCTTTCTATACTCTCCTATTTGAGTTACATATATTTTTTTTTGTAAATAAAACTACTTTCGCTATCGATGGCTAAAAATGTGGAAAAAATATAATAAAAATGAATTATAGACATATAAACATACTGTATACACATTATAAAAGCACATGCTGTTTGCAACTTTACTAACAACAAAAACAACTGGATGTCTGATTAAACAAAGACACCACCACTCCTATTTCAGGAGGATGAGTAAGCAATTAACAATTTACATTTCATTATAAAACGACACAAATTGATTATATTTTCATTAAAAATGCCATTTAAATTGATTTTGCAAAATTATAGTTGTTTGTCTAAATAAAAATAGACCAACAGACAGACAGACAGACAAGTAGACAGACAGACAGACTTGTTGTGTGCTATGACACACATATATATTATATAGACTATTACTATTGATGATGACATTTATGTTGTTGTTACCAAATACCTAATTAAATGGAAATAAAAAAGAAATTAGGGCTCTTAATTAGACCAAGATAATTAATTAACACTTTGAAACCATATTACACGTCGTTGGACCTCTATTACTTCATACAATTGATATGAATTTGTCTGACAACTAGTGGAATAGTTATTGTTGTAAATTGACTGGTATTACTCAATACTCAATTTCCAACTGTTTGCCAACAATTGTGAAAAATTACCTAAAACTCATCAATGTATTTGTTTTTTGCCACCATCATAACGATTAAATCATTATGGTCGCATTGACTATTCTTCTACAGTTAAAAGAAAAAACTTCTTTAGGTTCCAATGAAAATGAACAAAAAATAAAACTAATGAACACGATAAGGGTGCAACGTGCTTTACATTTATGATTGTAAAGGCTGAGTTGGTTTATTAATGTTTTTGTGTTGAAATTGCTTTGTGTTTGGTACAAAAATACACTGCACAGTGGTATGAAAGTAAACAATATTTTTGAGAAAAAAATAAATTCAAGTTAATAATAACGTTACACAGTATGTGCAAATCGTTTTCTGTTACTTTCAAGCCGTTAAAATATCATAATAATGAAATGGCAACAGGTGATATATTTTATAGTTGATCTGAAGTAACTCAAGGGTTTATGTGTTTATAGTCGTAATCGTGGACCCTTCAATGTTGGCCACATCAGGTATATTGATTTTAAAAAATTCTCAAAAATTTAAGACAAAAAAATGTCTATATAATTATATGGCCCTTTATGGTTGGTCACCTCGGGTATGTTGATTTTTAAAAAATTGAATTTGAAATTAAAAAAATCTTTTTTTTTATTTTTACAAAGAGGTGGTAACTCTTTTGTTTCAAACTTTCTTTATTGCTGATGTAGAAATCTTAATGAGAATGTATATAAACTAAATTTGGATGATCTTAAGTCAAATTAGTCTTAGTCTATCTATTGGAGACATTCTCGCACTTACAATAATTGTCTGTTGTCCTTCGCAATTTTCTAAATCGCTCTATAAACAAAAAAAGTTATAAACCGATATCTGAAACAATCTCAAAATTTCGATGAATAACTTTTATTAAGTTATCCATTAAAAGTAATTGGATTAAGGCAGAACTTAACCATAAAATTATGCCGGGGCCATTATTTGACCCATATGGTTTTAAGTTTATAAAAGTCTTCTTTTGTAATTCGGTACAACACTTTTGGTAACTGTCTTTTTATCAATATCAATGTCTAGTTTTATCAATATTAATCCATGTTTTACTATAGCTCCCATATACGGCTCTATTCCAGAAAATTTTGAGGTAATAAAAGGTCTTTAATTTCATTGAAATTCGCCAGAATTATGAATTAAACTTTTTAAGTGCACAAAAGATCAAATATAGATCTAAATTTTGATATAGCTTCAATATAATAATATATGTTATTAGTTTTAATATTATAGGCTCCTTCCTGGAAAACGATTTTGAGGTTATAAAAGTCATAAATATAGACCAATTCGTCACAATTAGTATCTTACTTTAATGCAGATAATTCCAATTATCGATCCATATTATGACATAGCTCCAATATAACAATATATGTGATTAATTTTACCATTATCGATCCATATTTTGATATAGCTTCAATATTTGCACACTTCCCGGAATATGGCTTCAAGTTTATAAAATCCTTAAATATAAACCAAATTGACAAAATTATTTATTTATTTGATAAATATCGGTTTATATTTTTATTTAAGGCCATTTATAAAACTCTTATATATAAACCGATTTTATTATAGCTTCAATACAAAAAGACTTCAAACTTGACTTTGCATTTGAACATGTTAAAAATATCACTGATACGATTTAACCAAAAAGTACCGAAGTTCACTGATCATTTCTGTTTAACCAGCATATTTAGATCCATTGTGAAATAACTTTATTTTAAAATATTTTTACACAATTCTTTAATCATTCATCCCACTGTAGGCTGCCGAAATGTAAGCAACAACGGGGAACTTACGAAAAACAGAAAAAGAGTTGAATCACCTTTAAGTGAAAGTGAATTTTGTGCAGAAATATACTTTAAATGTATTTTTTTCTACATTTGACTGACTTATTCACGAGGTACATAAATATGTATGTATCTCCTCCAGGTTATATGTTGTTGTATTGTTTTTTTTGTAGTTTTTGGAAGTTGTCTTTACATCCGCACCATGTCTTTGCTTAATGTTGTTTTACGAATGTTTACCTGCGTCAACTTTAAATTTAAATCTTTACATGTATTTGTACATAACATACATGAATATGAATATGTCGTCTTGTTGTATTCTCTTTGTAGGTTTAGGAATTATGGCAAAATTTCAACAAGAAATTTTGTTGTTACTCTTTTTGTATTTAATCACATTTTTTATTTATTTTTATTTTCTTTTTTATTTTTGTCTTAAATTTGGGTGCAGTTCATTCTGCGGATTTGTCGATGGTTTTGTTTTCTTAATGTAACCAAAATTCATATTTTATGACTTGTTTTTTTTTTTACAAAAATTTACGTAATGTGTTTTATTTTTGGAAATTAAGGACCATGATTTTTTTGTCAATAACCGGATATGAGATTTGAAAAACATTTAATGTTTTCCTTTTTGGCTAAAATATTTTATTTGATGTAAATGTAAAATGTAACAAGTAAGAATGCTATATTCGGCTATGCCAAATTTTCGTACATACATACTCACACATACACTAACAGACAAATACAATATATAGAAATTTGTCTTAAATATCACACGGAACACTTAATGAGCAATACAATTTGTTCTATTTTTGGCTATAACTTTTTTTCTACTGAACCGATTTTGATAATTTTTGAATGGTAATGAAGTATGAACTTCATTACCATGTTTAATATTATGAAAAGAATTTAATTGTAATTTTTCGACTTATAATTGACAATCTTAGAGAATTTGATGCTGAACTTAGAGGATGCCTCAGATATCGGTCTATATCTTTTAATATACTTTAAATAGAAAACTTCTCAGGACTATCAAAAACTCTCAATTTTTGCGGATATGAGCGTTCAAACTAAGGACATACAGATGGACATAGCTAAATCGACTCGGATTTTGATTTGTTGCAAGAATATATATACATTATGGGGCCTAAGATGTTTCCTTCTAAGCACCACTTTTGGTGGTGGAGGGTATATAAAATGGATATTAATTTTTTATATTATGTCTCGCATTTTCGGAGGTCACTCTGTGTCATTTTTTTGTAATAATTCTGCAAATTTTGACCTGTTAGAGATATCTTATGGAATTTCATATGATATTGAGGTATTTAGGAGTTGGTTTGAAAGAGTCCAATTGCAAGTGTGATCAGTGGCCTCCAAAGTTCTTAATTTTCTGATTCATGGACAGTTTTTTTTAATTTCGAAGTTTGGTAGCAAAGGCTTTAAACCAAAAAGCCAGGGTATATCACGATTAAATTAAAAAGAGTGCATATGGTAAATGTGTGAATCCCTGGAAACGGTAAACGAATACCGCTAAGCGACGTTTCAATATTAACTAATGCATAAAAGCGAGACCCAAAACTCTTGAAGGCAAACGAAGTATAGCCTGACCGCCTTTGAGAGATTACGACGATGACACAATAGGTGTACTTACCCTGCTTTTCAACAGCTTAGGATTTCTTTAGCCATGTTTACCCATTAAGAACTTATGCCTCTCCAAATTAACTGGAAAATTACTTAAAAATTGTAATTTGAAAATTTATTGAATAAAATTCAAAAGTTTCAATGTTATAGAATTATTGTTGTCATACTGAAATATATTTTCTTTTTATAGCCCAAATTTCCTTATTACATAATTAAGAGCTAAATAAACTTTCAAACTAAATTTGTTCGGTTCAACATCGCAGAATTTAAAAAAAAATATTTCGAACTTATTGAATTATAAGAATAAGATGTCATCATAAGTATCAAGTACCAATTTTAAAGTCTGCAAAGCCCAACTATGCAATACCCTATACTACAATATTGGTTCTAAATTGGTTTTATCGTATAATTTGCTGATTTGGTTAATGATTTCTTCTTGAGTGTGCAGTACATTATTGTGACACTAACATTTACGTAAAAATATGGAGAGTTATATGTGAGAATAAATTATGGACCGACCCTCGTATAATTTCTCACATCGATTTTTGTTTATATTTATATGTGTATATGTGAGATTTATTTCCTTCAAAGTGACTTAGGAAGGAAGTTTATATGCGACCCATGTGAAATAATAAATCGATCCTCGTATAATTTGGCACATCGTTTTAGAATATCATAAGAATTATTTTTGCCAAATTTGATTAAAATCACTTTTTTATTAGGATTTTGATGAGTTTAAAATCTTATTCCGGGAGGAGTTTTTATGGGAGGTGCCTGAAATATCGGACCGAACATAGCCAATTTCAATAGCTTTTGTCCTTGGGCTAAAGTAATAATATGCACCAAATTTCATCAAAATATGTTCAAAAACTGCGACGTGTAGGGTGTTCACAACGTTTACATGGACAGGCAGTCGGTCAGACAGACAGACGGACATTGTTAAATCTACGTAGAAAGTGATTCTGAGTCGAACGATATGCTCTAAGGTGTGTATATGTGTAACACTATTTTTTCTGTTTGCTGTGTTTGCTATACAACGGGCTTTATAAATACAAAAATTTACATTTACAGCCCTTGAGTAGTACAAGAACAACAATATGGTATTTGAACCAATTTGTATTTGTGTCCGTATCTAAGGCTTGTGGCGAGATATTTGGCTCTTGTTTAAAGAGAATTAAAGAGCACAAAAAAGGAGTCAAAAAGTGTGGTAGATTTTTGACGGAGATGGACAGAAAGAACCATAAAAACGTTAATGGAAGATTTTCCAAAAAAAAAGTTCGAAATTCATCACAAGTGATTAAAAGTACACTTTAAGAAATCACATATATTCGGGCAAACATTTTTATTTTTATCATCAACATGTTACTACAACATTTTTAGTTGTGATAACAATATTTTTAGTGACGATAACAATATTTTAGTGGTGATAACAACAAAATCATAATGCGAATAAACAAATTTTTTAGTTACGGTTACAATATCTAATAACAATAATATGTTGTTTCTCATTTATGGTTACCGTAAACATATTTTTTTCTGCGTGTACTTAAATATATCTTCTTCTCACAACATTTTTTCTATATTTTTATAGCATACACCACCAGGGGTGGTCTAGCTATCTAATAATATTTTTGTTGTGATGTAAGACTTTCATTTCTAAACCCGCTCTTTCCTCTATTATTCAAAATTATTCCTCTATTATTTAAACATAAATAAAATAAAAATAAGGAAATTATAAACTTGCATTAAATGCATTCACAACAATAAGAAATTAATTTCTTTTGTAAAATTTATCTAAAAATTGCAAAGAAAATTTAACAATAATATTGTTAAAAAGAGATTTTAATTTATTTATAATAAATTAAGTTTTTCATCTTTTTTTAATACCATGAAGTTTATACTATTTTATTTTATTTTATTTTATTTTATTTTATTTTATTTTATTTATGTTTTAAATGCAAACTTTATTTATTATTTATTATTATTTTTCTTTTTAAATTTGCATAATTTTACCGTTACAAATTTTAAGTCACTCGAATTTGAATTAATAAAGTTATTTGTTGTCTTAAATTGGTATCTTGAAAAAGACAATAATAAACAAAAGTTTATTAATGCTTCTTTTTTAGGAAAAATATTAAGATGATGATGATAAGGAGTGAGATCAAATTAATCCTAATTTTCCTTTTCCCTTTTCATAAAAAAAGTTTTTATCCTTTATTTCATTTCTTTATCAATATACCTTTTAAATCATGTCAGTTATAATGTTTTATATCAAAAAAATAATATTTTGTTAATCTGATTAAAATGAGTGACCAGAAAAAAGTTCGTATTAAAATTATTATAAATTTTCAATAAAACCCAATTTGGTCCTGTAAAAAGTTGGTCAAGTATTCAAAGATCTGTAGTTAAACTGTTTCAAATGTTACTAAAAAGTATAGGGAGGGATTGTCCACAGAGGGAAAACATGGTTTAGGTAGAAACCATGTCAGTGATATAGAAATCAATTATTTGTGACAATGGGCTCTATAAATACCGACATTTACACAAGGCCTTTTCTATTCATAAGACATCATAACGTGTCTACTTATTTTTGACCTGACTTGGCATCCTATCATTATGCTAAACCAGCTCTTGAGTGATGCAAGAAAATATGGAACTGCTTAGGAGAACAAACAACAATATGATCAAATTTCATTGAATTCGGACAATTATTCTAGGCAACAGACAAGCGGGCATATTTAAATCGACTCAGATTTTGATTTGATGCAAGAATATATACCTTATGGGGTCTCAGATGATTCCTTTTAGGCGTTACACATGGAATGACAAAGTAAATACACAATCATCACCAGTTGTGGTGGTGAAGGGTATAAAAAAATTAAAATTGTAAGTTTAGTGGTTTCGTTTTTATTAACATATATATATGTGTTAAGAATTTTTCGTTTTCACTCTTTATATCACTATAGAAACTGAAGCTGACGCTTACATTTGAGGCAAATTGAAAATGTTGGCATACAATCGAAATTTTTTCCAATATTTTATAGTCCATGAGCTTTTACCCGTTGCGCTTTGCAGCTGAGACATTCCCATCGAGATCTTGGACTCGAAAGAAATGTCACAAATCACAACGTGTATTAAAAATATATTATGCAATGGATATTTTTCTAAATGCCCCTGGCCTTATTCGTTCCAAAATTTTACTTAATATTTGCATTGCATGAGAGCTGCCTCTTCCCTTGATCCTAACCGTTCTACATTTTGTGCAGTAAAATAGTTTGTAATCAGATTTTAGTTGTTTAGATATTCGATAATTACTATTTTCTTTGTAAGGGGGAGGAGGGGTCCTATCGGAAAGTGATTGGGACTCTAGCTGTGATAGTTTTTTTTAGATATTTAATAATCATTATTTGCTTTATATGGAGGATTTATCCGCCCTACATTTTGGCAAGTAAAAAAATTCTTTAGGAAAGTAATTGGAACCAATTTGTATACTCCCGCTTCTAAAGTTCTTTAGATATTCGTTAATTAATATTTGCTTTGTATGGAAGTACCTTTCCCCCTTGAACCTACCCGTCCTATATTGAGAACTTTTGCTGTTATAGTTCTTTAGATATTCGATACTCAACATTTTCTTTGTATGGAATGGTTGGGACCTAATTTGAAAATTCTCTCTTTGTCATATTACTTTAGACATTCGACAATCAATATTTGCTCTGTATGGGGGAGGGAAGTACCTATCTCCCTGATCCTATCGAATTTTTTTAAAGCCTAAAATAAAGTGTAAATTACACATTTTTTATTTTAAATATTGGCCATTAAAGCGATCTTGGGAAATAGCTTTCTTTATTTAATAAAAATTAAATTCCAAAGTTAAACTTTCGCTTCTAAAACACTCTTTTTCGCAATATTTAAAAGAATAATAAAATTTTATGAATTTGTGTGTAGACAACCATTTTATGTTTAAATATTTAATGATTTTTGTTTATTTTTTTAAATAAACTTTAAAAAATAATAATAAAACTTTATTATTCATAACTTTTCATTAGGTGTTTGAATATTTTGAATATATTCATTCAAAAAGATTCATACTATTTTATAGCATTTCATTTCATTTCACCGATCACAGGTTATGTTATAAATATCTCGATATAAAATGATTTATAAACATATTAAATAATTCAAATGTAACCACATACATATGCAGATATACAGACTAGTGTATTCAAAAACCGAAACCGGAAACCGGTTAACCGGTTTCAAATAATTTCAATTTTTGAATTATCCGATATGCCGGTTTTGTTTTCCTGCCGATTAACCGGTTTTTAATGGAAGGCACTTTTAAGCCTTTCACTAAAATATTCAGCCATAACTGAGGAATATATAATTTTTCATTCCCTGTATTACAGGAGCAAAGTATTGATTACATTCTTAGACGTCATATTCTGAATCGATTTTGCTGCAAGATCCTTTTATTCAGCAATATACAATCTTTGAGATAAAGAGGTAAAGATCTATATTTTACATATGTTCAGAATTTAAAGAAAGAGTTTCTCTGAAGGAAAAAAATGGATAAAAAATATGGTATCTAGACTCATTATATGATGCTGAAAAAACGCTAAAAAACCTTTATAACCCACCCATTAAGGGCGTTATATAGTGCAGAAATAATTTTATGAAATCTTTAAGAAATCGTCATTAAGATATATAGAAATAAATACATATTTTGATTGTGATTGAATCATTATTTCAATATTATTTCATATAAAGGCCATTGCACGGTCTATGACTTTATTGGCTAAACTCTTAATTTTTATTAAATAAGAATTTATCTATAAATTTATAATAAACAAACAAGAATCGGTTTTTTATATAAAACTGTTTTTATAAAAAATCCAATTTTAGAATAACTCAAAAACCGGTTTTCTGAAAATGTCGGTTTTTTTGAATACACTAATACAGACATTAGTTTTAAACATTTAAGCCATTTAACCGTTTCGATTATTTGAAAATTTTAAAACGTTTTTTAAAACGCTTAAATCGGTTAACCGGTTTTTTGACTTAAGTACGTATTAGAAAACTGATTATGAAACGTTCAATTTTCGAATAACTCGAAAACCGGTTTTCTGAAAATGTCGGTTTTTTGAATACACTAATACAGACATATAATAATCCATTAGTTTTAAACATTTAAGCCATTCAACCGTTTCGATTATTTGAACATTTTAAAATGTTTGTTAAAACGCTTAAATAACTAGACTACAATTGTAACTAAACGAACGATTAACTTTAACTGAGTGTTTGTTTAACTGGCTGACTTGAGTGAATGTTTCATCGAATTTCAAAACGATCGTTAAGTTCAGGTCAAATGTGTGTGAGCGTTAATGTTTATGTTTTATTTGTTGTTGTTAAATATTTAATTTTTCATTTTCAATAAAAATGTTCAAATTGAAGATGAAGAGGAAAATCGTCAGTGATTTTAGTTTTGGTTATTTTCACGTAATTTCGTTTGTCCTAACTGTAAATTATAGAGAAAGTGTTTTACCATGATTTTTACGCTTAAAATAATTCGCTATATTTCGTTTCTTTTTTGTTTTTGTTTTTTTGTTATTGTTGTTGTTAAGAAGTCTAATAGATACTTTCCTTTTTTTATTTGATATTTTTTGGGAAATTTTTAAATTTATTTTAAAATTGCAATTACATTTAGTTACATATTTATTTGATGTTAATACAATTGTATTTTATTCAATGAGGTGTATGGGCAAAACAAAACAAAACAAAAACACGTATTCGATTATAGGCGATAATGAAATAATCATTACTTAGATACGAGTTTTTCTTAATTAGTAACTCTGAAATTGTGAAAATTAGAGTTTTTCCCTTTTAAGGGCCCTTTTTCCGGCATTTCTACTTATGAGGTGGCTCTAGTATCAACTAATCTGTTGGAATTTAAATCACCTAGGAAATTGCAGGAAGTCTTTTCGATGGATTAGGCGGGGATGAATTGTCAATACAATGCTAAAGAAAAACATATCAGATGAAGCGCTGAGATTGAGAGAATCTGCCTACGTCGGTGGTAGATCAATAAAGACAGTCTGCAGTCTTCGATAAAAATATGTAAAGGTAGACTGTGCACTTATCAACTCATATGATTTATTTACACTTCTAAACGGTATACGTTCAAACCAATTGTGTAGGAGAGTGGAACAGGGTTCGAGGTCTTAAGATAAACCCCGATAAAATGAAAATTTGTTTATTCACAAGGAACACAAAAATTATCCTCTACGATAACCCTCGTTTCCTAACTGTAAATTATATGAAGGAAATAAAGATAACAACCTAATTCTGTGAACAATTCCATACTATCGAAACATCCGTAAGTATTGAGAAACGGATTAACATGAATTGCATTATGCTGATAGCAGATCGTAAATCCTGGTCGATCGGAACCATGGCATATATGACCGTTACGACTTGCCTCTACACAGATGTCTCAATACATAGAAATAGGATAGGATTGGGTCTTTTTATAAAAGAACCAGAAACCAGAATATCCATCCTACCAATGAACCATAATAAAGTTCTTCAAGCGAAGGTACGAATGATAAGGGAGTCCGTAATAAGGGTCAAGGCGAATAAGGCTTGAATAGGATATAAGTATTTAAATATTATCAGCAATAGCCAAATAGTATTCAAAGTCATTTTATCTAAGGATACCAAGTTAACAACTATCAAGAATTGTAAAGGCGCAATCACGAATACCCACATATTCAGAGTATCTGAACACAAAGGAGTTGTTGAAAACGAGGTAGGAAATAATATGTTAATTACAGTTATATTTCTCCAATATATAAGTCTAATGCCTTTTAAGCTCTGTAAGAAACACTTACTACAACTACAAAAATATTATAGGCGATCCAAGGGTGTGGGATAACCCTTTAAACTTGATTTCAAATTCTGTGCTCTGTTTTTGGCTTCTAAATATATAGCAGGGTTCATTTAGGATTTTTTTTAATTTTGTATATTTTTAAACTTCCATTATCTGTAACTCTTCTTACCAAATAGTTAAAATTGTGAGCTAACTGGGCTGCTTCCCTACTGGATGTGTTGAGAGCTCTTTTGAAAATACTTCTTACTTTTGACTTTAGAAACATTATGTGGACCATTTTTTTCCTTGAACCAGGTTTTTATAATTTCTTAGAATGACTTGACCTTCGAATGTTGAAAAGATTATTTTATTATGCACTTTCCCTGGTCACTCACTTTATCAGATCTACAAAATATTCGTTCGATCTTACTCCTTACTCCAACGTTAATATATCCTCATTCACCACACGTGATCTGTCATGAAGTGCCACATACAATTTTTGCCCATACTTCAAATTGAAACTGATGAATGTTGTTAACATGTAGGTTTTTATTTTGGTTGGATTGGTAATTGATTTATAGCATTTTTTAGTTTCCATTGTTAAATTGGACACGATAAAGATACAGTTTAATGAATATTCAAATGGTTTTAATTGGACTTGAAAAATAAAAAGTCAAATACTCTATGGAAATTAAAGTTTATAATTTTTAAACTAATCACAACTATTTAGTTAAAGTTTATCCTGGTATATTAACATAAATTTATTAAATTTAATGTTAATAAATTTAAAAAGAAAACTTATTATGGAGTGAGATTGAAAAATTATAAACAAACGATTTTCATTAAAATTTTTTAACAAAAGTATTATTAGATTTTTTTTTTGATCAAGTTATCTTTGTAAAATTTTGTACTAAAATTATTATATATTTCACAAAACCCAACTTGCTCCTTTAAAAATTTGGCAAAGAATTTAAAGGTCTTCTGTCAAACTGTTTCCAATCTTATTAAATAGTACCGAGATTACTTATTCGTTGATAGAAAACCAGGTACTTGTTGAAGAAATGGTCCACATGAGCCAAAAAAGAGAAAGTATTTTGAAAAGAGCTCCCAATCAGCCCGATTAGCTCAGTACTCGGAGCGAAAAGTTAAAGCTCATGCGTGTCTAAAAACATATAAGACAACCAAGTTCCTGCCGGAAACGTTCTAAAAATTTAGAGGCCAACAGTGCAGGGAAATTGAAGTCTAGTTTTCTAAAAAAAAATATTCTTGTTGCAAAACAGATGACGAAATGCAGATTTTGTACAAATTTCTCGTCAAATATTTTATATTGCAGATGCGCAAGCTAATGTTGAGGAAAAGTTTATGACCTAGAACAGTCAGTAATTCCAAAAAAGTTTTAGGCATGAAAAGAAATGTGCATTTGCGACAAAAGAAACCCATTGTTTGTTACAACGGGGTCTATAAATACCAAAATTTATATTTAGGAATGTTTAAAAAAAGTCTGCTTCCATTCAGATCAAAAATAAGTGTGCCCACTTATTTTTGGTCTGACTTGTCATTCTGTCACTATGGTATTTGTACCAAGAAAAGTAGACTGTCCAATTGAGAGATATTGGACTCTCTTTAAACGAGAAATGAAGAGCACAAAATGATGTCCAAAAGTGTGATAGATTTTAAACGGAGATGGACTATCTGCTCGAGCAAAATGACAAAAAGCACTATAAAAACTTGAATGGAAGAATTTCCGAAAAAGGTTCAAAATTTCGTCACTATAAACCGATTAAAACTGTAAAGATGTTTCCATTTCTGTTAATTGTAATAATAATTTCAATGAAACAACAAAAAAACCTAAAATTGTAAGTTTAGTAGTTTTGTTCATATTAACTTATATTTATGTTAAACATTTTACGATCTCACTCCTTACAATTTTTAAAATTTAAAAAAATTTCACAATAATTTATTCTTCATTTTATCAAGAGGGTGACAAAAAATTTCACATAATTTAAGTTCAGCATTTTAATTGCTTTCAAACCTTGATAGCATTTCCCTGGAAAAAAATCTACATAAACCTGAATTCCATTCAATGATAATCATCATCGTCATCATGGCCATGACACAAATTTCTTTAATTCATTCTTATATAATTTAGAAAATATTTCATAACACGAAAAGCAATTTCTATAACGAATTTTATTTATTGTGACTGAAAATTAATTTCTTTTTTATTTTTTTATTAACGAAAACGTTTAAAATCGTAAACAAATTTTCGATAATTTAATATGTAGAAAATAAATTTACATAAAATACATGGGTGGATTTGTATTTGTATGTGTGTGACTGTGTGTGTTTATTGGTTTATTACCAAAAATAAGCATTTAATATGTTATTAAATTCCTCAATATAAAATCGTTAACTTTACCTTTCTTTTGCTTATTGTTTGTGTTTAAAAGTCTAGATTACCTAATCATGACCTACACAAATACAGCTAATGATGATCTGTACGGAAAGACAAACCAGATCGTACAACGGTTTTTTTTTTTGGTGATCGAAAGAAAGTAAAAGTTAAGCAAAATTATTAACGTTCGTTCATGATGATCATCTTCATTATGATGTTAATTAAAAGAAAAAAAGGTAAGAAATTACAATAACAACAAAGAATGCTATGGATGGATGGCTGTAACGAATCTTTAATCACACATTTTCGTTATTTGTTTTTTATAATGATATTTTTTTGAAAATATTTTAATTTGAAATAAAAAATTTTAATAATATTTTCTTATTTGTATAAATTCCGCTCACAACTCATATGGGTTCTGTGAGCCACTATATATGCGAATCAATATCCATTCAATATATTTTTTAATACAGCAGATTATATGATGGTATACAATATTTCTATAGGTGTGGGGGTATACTTTATGATAAAGAATCATCTAAAACTTCACAGAGTATACATATTTCTGGACCAAATCAATATCTGAATTAGTTCACTAGATATTCAAACAGCGATCAGCGATTATTAAAATAAAAACTGAACAGATTCAAACAAAATGTTTAAATAATATTTAGCCATATGATTCCCAAAATTATCGGAATCGCTTAAATCAGATCAAGCATCGACGTTGCCACTCTATCTAAGACAATAGGCAGATGTTGAAGAACTTTAGGGGCGAAAAGCCAATGGGGTATTTCGCACAACACGAGAAAGATTCGAGTGAATGAGAATCTTTCTGGCCAATTTCCTTCTGGTCAAAAGTTGCACAAATTCTTGAACACTTTCTTTTCCATAGATTCTGTAAATTTTCCAGCATCACATCAGCATTAATAGTAATTCAAATAGATCTGTCAAAAGCCTTTAACACTGACGGCCCTACCTTTATTGATAGAATACCATGCTGCTCACATCATGAAGAGATGAATTGTGAATTGTTTGAGTGGACGTCAGTGGTTTGGGCAGTATAGAAGCCAACACTCAAAACCTCAGAGAATTGAATGAATGGTACTGCTCATCATTCTTGACTTGGATAACCTAAGCGAAAAAGCAAGTAAATACAAATTTAAGCACCGCAGTCGATGGAGTCTAATTTCGAACTGTGAACTTCCCGAAGAATGTGGGCATCATATTTTGCAGTCACCCACTGCCCATTAAAGAGTAGCATTGATGCATAACACGATGCTTAGATATCAATTCCAAAGGAGTCGTCTTAAATTCAATTATGATTCTCCCCCGATATATATAGAAAAGAAGGTTCTTCGCATAATCTAGTAGGAATATCTGGACTCCGAGACATCATACATAATTTACAGTATGATTATCGAAATTGGAGGACGCTCATTGTCCATAGAATATAATACGTATTAATTTATAATTGAAAAAGTGTTAACAGTTGCAACCGTTGAAAGTCATCTCATAAGTCATCCACAATTCAACATTCAGTTGGATTCTTCACAGAGAAAGATTTTTACTAATACGAATTATCTTATATTTGTCAGGCACGCGGATTCAAACTGTCACATAAAATTTATAGTTGAAGAATTTTTTTAAAATTAACATGCACGAGTTGGGCAACTTAGGAGGAAAACCGACTAAAGCCCTGATCATATAATCAACCCCAAAATTCCTCAGCTCTAACCATTTCCAAAAACATCGATTTGGGCAACGTTCAAGAACTTCGGTGAACGAGAGTTGAAAACTTGAAAATGGTTTTTCTGTTTTTCTTTTCACAACATCATCGTAGGTTCAAAAAGCGGTTCTCAGATTGTGGAACTGTCATCACTCTTGTTTAATTTCTATCTATCAAACACCACCAGCATTCTAGTTTGAAATTAACACTGGCATCGTAGATGATGGAATTCAAAAGTCGACTTTGAACCACATTAGGAGCTTAGGTTACAATTGTTTTTGTAACAAATCGGCTGTATCTGTTTGGTCTTTTTTGGGGAAAAAACTTTCGACTGGGTTGAAAATCTTTCGCCGAGTGTAACATCGATGGTTCCATTTTTAATATAATTTTTTGAAATTTGCAACATCTAAATAATCCTGGAACCAATATTTTTCCTAGCTTCCGTTCAAGGCCTATTTCCGATTAACGTGTTTGAGCTTAAAAAAGTTTTATATAGAACGATTTTATTATGAAGAACTTCATGTTAAAATTTCTAATAATATATATTACTAATTCAAGAATATCAATCTACAACTTCCATTTATTATCGTTTCCCGGAAAAGGGAAGTTAATTAAAATTTTGTACAATTTGATAATTATCGGGCCATATAGAACTACCCAAAAAAGATGGATAAAAATGTATTTAAAATAAAAATAAATTGATATAAAAAATTTGCCAAAAACAACAAAATATTTTCTAGGGGTTGTTACAGTCTAAATTCTTATCATGTATCTGTGTTAGTAGGTCATTTGAAAAGTTGTTCGATATTTTTATTCTTCCAACTTTAATTCAAAAAACAAAAGTGACTCCAAAGAATTATGTGGTGATGTATATTAAATGGAATGACAAATTCTTTATTCACTCATGGATCATATGTATTATTCATGATGGATATTAAAATTTATTCCAAATCTTTCAATATTTTGTGAAATACTAATACACACACACACTCATATTTACAACTAATATTACTCACAATATGGTTTTAAGCATTTTAATAAATATCTCATAGCAAAAGCACCCTGAATAAAAATAGCAACAACAATACAAAAAATATGAACGTTTAAAATATTCAGACTAAATATATTCAATATGCTTGCATGTGTGTATACAGATGAAGTATGTCTGAAAGTATTTTAGAGGGCCTGAAGTTATAGTTGGATTTTGGTAGAATTACAAACAGAAAAGAAAAAAAAAGCTATAAAAATTGTTAAACAAAATGAAGAAGTAAATAAAAAAACAAATAAGAACACTATATTCGGCAATGACGAATCTTTAATACCCTTCACCACAAATGCGTGTGAAATAAATACGTTATGCTTCGTATATGCACACTTACAGACTATAAAATATATAATTTGAAATACGAAACACTTAATGAGTCATTAAATAAGTTATATTTTTGACTATAACTTTTTTTCTATTGAACCGATTCTTATAATCTTTGAAATAGTAATGAAGTACATATGGCATAATATTATATTCTAAATTCATTCTAAATTGTCGATTTGTAATTGACAATTTTACCAAAGATTTTGGTTGAAGTTAGAGGTTGCCTTTAGATATCGGTCTATAACTTTTTATATACATAAACGATTTCGCTGGTTTTAAAAAGAAAACTTCTCGGGATTTTATCAAATACTAAGACCAAATTCCATTGTACTCTGTCAATTATTGTGGATTTGTGCGTGCCAACAACAGACGGACATAGCTAAATTGAATCAGATTTTGATTCGATGCAAGAATATATACATTATGGGGTCTGTGATGATTCCTTCTTAGTGTTACACACGGAATGAAATATCCACTTCACCACTTACGGTAAAGGTTGATATAAAAAAACAATTGAGAATGTATAGACGGTCAAGCCCGACTATCTATTGCACTACACCACATCATCAGTTAAAAATGCTGATTACGAAAAATAATGAAAGATTTACTGATTTGTTCTTAAGTGTATGGCACATTATTGTGATACTAAGATTTTTGTTAAAATTATGCATTTTTAAATTAATTTTTCTGGGGAACTATATGGGGACTAGAAGAAATTATGAACCAACCCTCGTATAATTTTGCACATCGATTTTTATTCATATTAATCTTAATTTGACAAATTATTTTTACAATACAAACGTATATGTGAGATTTTTGCCCTTAAAAGTGATATTTGGAGAGGTTTTTGTATGAGACTTGTTGGAAATAATGAACCAACCCTCGCATGCTTTGGCACATTATTTTAGCTTGTTTTACTTGTGCCAAATTTCTTTTAAATCGTTGTGTACTAAAGGCTTTAATGACCTTAAAATTCCATTTCGGGAAGAACATTTGTGTGAGAGGTACCTGAAATATTCGGCCGAACATGGCTAATATAAATAGGCTTTGTCCTTAGGCCAAAATAATTATATGTACCTAAATTTCATCGCGATATATCAGAAATTGTAGACTGTTCACAACGTTTAAAAGGACAGACGGACGGACATCGTTAAATCGTCACAGAAAGTGATTCTGAGTCAAGCGTAATACTTAAAGGTTGGTTTAACACCATCTGCATGTTACAAACATTAGCACAAACGTATAATAACCCAACCACTTTCGGTGGTGTAGGGTATAAAAAACAAAACTATAAGCAGTCAGCTTGATCGAAACCAATGAAATCAACAACAACGACAACAAAAGTAAATAAATAAAAAAACTTTAAGAAAACAACAACAAAACAAGTGAAAGTGATATTATTATGGTCCAGTTTATACCATCTATATTTACGTACTTTTTTCGTATACAAAAAAAAACATATTTATGTTTGTGTGAATAAATATCATTACTAGAGCTGCTGTTGCTGTTGCTTTTGCTGCTGTTGTTGTCTGTTGTTATATATATTTTTATTATTGTTGTTATTGTAAATACATGGCACAGTGAACAACAGAAATATATTAAAATTTATACAAAAAAATGAATAAACTTCGAAAGCAAATTAAAAAATTCCTTAATCTTTGTTACTTGTAACGAGTAAATACATATGTATGTGTTTACATTCATATATACATACCAATATACATACATACATTTATTGTCAATTTAGCTGTTAATGAGAATACATACAAATAAATTAATTAAATATATGAAATAAATTGCAAAAAAAAATAATTTAGAAATAAATAAAGTTTTTTTTAGAAAAAATATTAAAGTCAATATTTACTTAGAGGTAAAATGCTTGAACATGGAATTGGCACAATTTATCTTTTAAGGTCTTATGATTTTTTGTCATCTATAAATTGTATAATAATATTTGCACTTTAATTTCAATTTTCTTTTCTTAAATACATAAAAAATAAGAGAAATTGTTTAGAAATATAAGAAATTTTTGCATACTGACTTAAATTCAAATATTTTGAATACTTAAATATTTACTAAATATTTTTAAAAAATTTCAATATTTTTTTGAAAATCTAATTAATGCACAGATCGTTTGTTTCGTAATTATTAAATAAGCGAAATTTCTGTATCATCTGTTTGATTTTAGAGAAACTTAAAATATTTAAATTGTGATACAAAATTTTTTATTAAAGAGATTTTGACTGAAATTATCGGAAACTATAGACTAAATTGCAAGTATTACTAAAAATATGAGGAAATTTTCAAAAAATTATATATCATGATTTATGCTCTACAAAACTAAATTCGGACCTTCGATTTGTAAAACATATGAGATAAAATTTATTTTGAAAACATGAAAGAATTTAGGTATTTTAGGTTCAGCTGTTCCAATTACTTTGACTTATAAGTTTAGGAAAATTTGTATATATTTATATCGACTATATAGTTCTTTTCTGGTGAACTGATATTGTCGATTGTTAATAACAAACTATAGAAGACCAAAATGAAAGGCAAATTTCGTTATAATAAGATTATTATTGTAGACGTGAGAATACTTTATAGTCAGTGTCTCTTCAAAGCTGGCCATCTCTATGTGTAGATTTGATACGACAAAAATTAATTATAATTTTGTATATATATATATATATATATATATATATATATATATATATATATATATATATATATATATATATATATATATATATATATATATATATATATATATATATATATATATATATAAAATATGCTTAAATTTGATAACTTTAAAATAATTATTAAAACATTTTTACATTTGCCTTTATGGTCTTGTTATGTTAGCGGGATTAATATCGCTTCTACTTTTTTCTTAAATTTCTTTGAGTTTTTTTCCAAATAGATTGCAACATTTATATATTAAAAATCATTTTTTCTTGTTCTAAACATTATATTTTTATAAAGAAAACTAAAAGGAATCTGCAATTTTTTTTAATTTGCAATTCTTGCAAATTAAATATCGTCCTGGTAAAGCCCCCCGCTGTTTTTTTGGCGTCCAGGAGTTCTTATTTTTCTTAGGTGTTTTCCAGGAGTTCTGCTCCTCGGGAAATCGCAGAATCGAATGGGATAGACGGAAAGTTTCTCAGTTTATCACTTAATATATATTGTCATATTATTGTCTACATTATTTAAACCGATCTCTTAGTGTTTAATTAATGATTTTTTAATTGTAAGAAACATAAATATTTAGGACAGTTTCATAATATTCTGATTAATGTGAGATTTATGGAGAATTATGGACTAATCCTCGCAAAATTTAGTGAAGTATTTTCTGGTTTAATTAATTTCAAGTCGAAATACTAATATTTTACGTACTTTAAAGTGATTTCTGAAGAGTGTATGTATGGAGGATACGGTCACTTATGGACCGATCTTTTTGAAACCTTGAAGCTCTTATCGGTGAAACATTTGTATGGGAACTAAATGAAACGATAGACCGATTATCACCAATTTCAATAGATTTCATGCTTGGCAAAATAATATTAACTAAAATAAAAAAATTTAATTAAATTAACTCTTTCAAAATAATATGGAAACTCTAATACAGATGATCATGTAAACATTTTGGATTGTAAACACTCTTTTTGGAATATTGATCTGTAAATACCGATTTGTAAACATGTATTTCAAGGAAAGAATAATAATATTAAGTCTCTGCTGGACATTAATGATTTGTTACATTAATTATATTTTCATTATAAATATTTTTGTTTTTGTTTTTTTTTTGTTTAATTTTCCCAAGAATTTCTTTAAAATAATTTACAAAAATTTTACATTAAAATAAAAAATAATACATGTAATCATACATCACCCGTGTGAATAAAGTGAATTAAAATATTTAATTACTTATTTAAATGCATAATAATATACTAATTAATTTAAAGTTTTCTTCATTGTTTGTGTCTCTTTCAAGATTAATATTAAAAATAAAATATTAAAAATAAAAAGTATTTAAACATCCGGTACCGGATACAAATGCAAATATCATTTTACTCTAATTTTTCTTCTTATTATTTTTATTTAATTTATTTAGTTTTTCAATTAACAAATATGTATACTAACTAACTGTTTATACTATAACTTTTTTTTAAAATAATTGCACCATTCACGATTAGTTTTAAACTATAATTTTATTATTATACCCTACACCACCGTAGATGGTCGGGGTATTATGCGTTTGAAGATGATTGGGGTATTATGCGTTTGTGTAGATGTTTGTAATTTCCAGAAAAAATGGTGTTACAACCACCTTTAAGTATACCGTTCAAGCTATTCTGAGTCGATTTAACAATGTCCGTCCGTCCGTCTGTCTGTCCGGCTGGCTGTCCATGTTAACGTTGAAAACAGTTTAAAAGTTGCAGTTTTTGAGATATCTCGATGAAATTTGGTACATATTATTATTTTAGATGTTTCTTATTGAAACTGACCATATTCATTCCAATATTTGTGGTACCTTCAATACAAATGTTTTTCCTGGAATGTGGTTTTGGGGTCGTAAAAGTCCTAAATACAAATCGATTTAAACGAAATTTGACACAAATAAGTCTTATAATATTCTAAAACGATATGCCAAAATATGCGAGGGTTGATCTCATACGCACCCCCTTTTCAAATATCTTTTCTCTGGGCAAAAATCTCACATATACGTCGGCATTTAAAAATAATTGATAAAATAAAAAAATAAGCAAAAATCGATATGCGAAATTTTACAAGGATCTTGTAGCCCTCATAAAACCCAACCTAGAAAAATTAATTTTAAAGCTTATAAATTTAACATAAAAGTAAATTAGAAAATCAAATTATACGTGGCTCGTTTGAACCGACGATGTGGTGTAGGGTATTAAATAGTCGGGCTTGACTGACTATACATTCTGAACTGTTTTTTATTGTATTTTGGGACTTTCTTGAAAGCAACAATTTTGCAGTCACATTTAATTTCCTTATTGTTTCGATTGCATGATTTTGGAATTACTCATAATCAGTCATCTGCGTCACAAAATTAAAGTTATTTTTTATAGTTTTTTTTTTTGTTATTTTTTACAAGAAAAAAATTACATCATAAGACAGTCAAAAAATTTACTGAAAATAAAAGTGACAACGTAATTTTAACGGTTTATAGTTACTACAATATTGAAGATATGATTACAGTGTGTGATAAAAGTGTTAGACATGAACAATATAGAAGATTTTCAGTGCACATAAACAGAGGTTTGTTTTTGAAAAATCGAACAAATTATATTCAGCATTTTATACACTGAACCAAATGTCGTGGGTAATATTAACGAACAATTTTCGTAGAACTTTAACGAAAAAAGATGTTAAATAAACAGATTTTTATTCTAATTAACATAATTTTTCCTCACATTGAAGAATTTCACAAATCGACGTGTATTAAAAAAAGTTCCTTGAGGAAGTCATTGGGACCTAATTTGAAAGTTCTCGTTTTTACAGTCCTTTAGATATTCGATAATCAAGAGTTGCTTTGTATGGCTAGTACTCCTTCCCTTGGTATTTTATGTATTAATTTATTTCAACAATTTAACATAATTCTTTCCTCAACTCAACTAAAATTTCTTAAATTTAACTTAAATATGATATTTAAATTGAATAATATTCATCAATGTAAGGAATATATTATTATTCAATTTGAATAATGTATTATTCAAATGGAATAATATTTATTCAAATTAACCGCACTTTTATGAACGAATTCAAGTAGTCATATTGACAATTTTTTGTCAATTTGAAGATTTTACAAAATATTAACCAAAATTTCCATTATGATGAAGAAAGATTTCGTTGGCTGATATTTAAACTATTTTTCTTCAATTCTACACCCTTTTTCGTTATATTTACTACATTTTTGTTTCAGTGTAGGTGTAGGTGACAGCAATTCAGTAAAAGATCCAGTATATAAAAATTTTAAGCAAAATCTGGTCATGACAGACTTCTGTTGCCATATTCTAAGTCATTGATTTACATACTATCCAATTAAGTAGGGAATATATTTACCGTGTTTCGGCCAGATTCTAATCTAAACGTTCTTTTCGGAACGATAAGTTATAAGCCGATTATTTATGATTCCAAACTATTATAACTTGGCTTTTAATACCTCGCTAACCATTTTTCTTAGGAGTAAATAACCGATCAAGCTAAAGTGTTAATACAGAAATTTCTGAATTTTTATTAGTGGCTCCAGGGCACTCAATATTTCGCTAATAAAAGTAATTTTTAAAATTTATTCATCTTGATTCCTTAAATTAAGCGATCACATGAATATCTCTTTGTTGTTTCTTTAGGTCATAGGCTACAATAATATTCGCTAGGAACAGGTTCTAATAACGAGCTTAAAGAACTAAATTCATGGAAAAATGTAGATCAGCTAAGAACATGGGGAGAGAGGCACTGCCCATATAAAAAATATTAATTGCCGAATATCTAGAGAACTGTTGCAGGCTTGAAGTTATAGTCAATCAATATCGATATGAAATGATCCTCTTATAATATGTTTTTCTAAATTCTATTAATGAGTTATGATGAGTGAGATTTTTGCGTTTTAAAACAATTTTTTCTAGGGGTTACATGGGAGTTATAGGAACAGTCCCTTGTATAAGTTCGCACATAATTTCTTTTTTATTTATCTTATTTAAATCATATATAAATAGAAATACTTACGTACATGTACCATGAATGCACCCACTCGCAAATGGGTCTTGTACAAGAACTATGACAATTAATGGATTCGTAAATTTTGGTGGTGCACGATGCATATATTATGCGACTTGAATATCTTTGAAAATATTAGAGATAACCTGAAAGTGTTATCTATATTAGTTTCAAAGACATTCAAGTCAAAATAAATTTTTAAGGCATTTTTTGGCTTTGTTATTCGTTTTAAGGGCTTAAGACATAATCATGTTTACTTTTTCATTGAAATGATCTCTCTGCCATTTTTAGAGCCGTCCGGCAGAATATACCTTATGGGTGTCTATGTTAATAGCTGTAGATATATATGAAGATAATTGACTTGTAATTGCGATTTGACTTAACCAAAAATTATATTTTTGTTTAATTGTCCAACTTTGTATCGGGATTATTTGTAGGTCTTTAAGCCAACCTCGTTTGAATTTAGTCTCATTAAGATTTTTTTTATAAAAAAATAACAAAATTATAAATTGAGAACAAAATGAAAAAATTTTAATTTTTGTAAAAAATGTCTAAAAACTTCGATTTTTTTCGAAGATTTTAATTCAGAACATTCTGAGGGATTCATATATTTGTATAGATTTTGCATCAATATTTTTTAAAATATGGCACATATTTTTAATTCAGGGGTAAAAATGGTTTAAAAAATGTATTTGACTTGAATATTTCTGAAACTATTAGATATAACCTATATATGTAAGCCATATTTAAGGGGTGATCGATTATGCGTCTGAAACACAAACCAATCATGTGGATGTTTCTAACGGTTAAAAAGTTACAGAATTGCTTCTTGTAGATTTTTTACAGTTTCTCGCACCCTTTAAAACAGAATTAAAAATCATTAAAAGAGTTACGGAAAATAGTTAAAATCAAATTGTATCAAAAAGTATCATAAAGTTTGGTCTATTTCCTTTACATCATGATATCTTTACAATGATACTGCCAAATCATTATTCAGTTGCAATGAAACATACACATTATTTCAAAAAAGTGTTCATAAAATACTTTTTTCACACATACTGTACAAATAAATGTATGTGATGACATATGTATGAGTGAGTGTATACGTGAGCATAATCGTATTATTACTCTACAAAAACTAAAAAAAAACTTTTAGCCAAAAAAACACATTTGTTTATCAACACGTACAATAAATATGGTTAAAATAGTTATATTGTGTAATAACGATAAAGAAAAATAATAATAATAATAAAAAAACAAACTAAAAATGTGGTTTAAACAAAATTTTAAATAGAAATAATAAACAAAAATAACAGTCATTCAAAAAAAAAAAGTTGTATTAATATTTAAATTAATACGACGACTCATCATTATCACCAGCACCCAACAATAAATTATTTTACATAAATAACAATAAAAACAAAGTTTAATTGGTGTCAATAAATTATGTGTGTGTTACACTGTGCACTTTTGTACACAAAATAATGCTAATTTAATAAAATTAAATAAGGGCATTGAGTGTCAATGATGGCAAAAATATTGTAATTTTAAATTGAACATTAAAATATCAACAATAACAATATAACTGAAGGAATGAGTGATGGAATGAATGAACCAGCTTTCGCTTTTAACATTTTGGCAAATTGTTAATTGTTGTAATTTGTATTTTCAGGTTTTTGTTTTGTGCAAAATAAATAATAAAACACATTAAGCAGGTGGAATTAATGATTATGAACTGTTTAAATTCTTTTTGTAAAAAAAAACAAAAGACTTAAGCAACATACTTGTTTTGTTTTTCATATGAAAAAAATACAACAATTGTTACGCCATAAAGGGAGTCTATATTTACAGTTTTTTCTGGATAAAAGTTGTTTGCTTGAAATACGTTTTTTTGTGATTAATGGCTTTTATATATAATTTTGAAGGTTCAGTTTTCATTACCTTATTAAAAGATTTTCATTGCTTAATTAAAAGATTTATTTTTAAAGATTTTTTGTGACAAATTAAGATATTTTTTTATAATTTGGGAAAAAAGTTTTTTTGAAAGCTTTTGGAATTAAAATTATAAAATATATAAGTTTGTGAAAATTTGCAAAAAAATAGAAAAGGTTTTTAATATAAAATATGTCATGAATTATCATAATGAGTTTGATTAATAAAATTATGATAAGTAAAATTACGAAAACGAGAGTGTGTCAGAATCTATTTCTTCGAAAATAATTTTGTAACTGTAACTTTTGAAATTTCAAATGGTTAGGGCTTAGGGAGGTTTTCAAGTTGACTTGCTCAGGGTGATGTAGTTGACTTCCAAATTTATTGATCTCGATTGTGTTTTTTTCTTTTAATTAACAGCAAGTTTTGTATAAAGATAGTTCTTGTAAACGTTTATATGTTTACAAGTACAGATAATGTTTTTGTAGCATTTTTGAGTTCAAAAGTAAAATTAATTTTTTACCTTTTAGTGAAATTGAAACGAATAACGATATTTTTTATATTTCAATATTGTGTGTAAGAACATTATTATAAATCAAAAAACTTAAAAAGACTTCAATTTTTCCACGTACAAATACTCAAATTCTCAATTTGTTTAAAAGGATTAAAAAAAAATATTTTATTTTCACTGAATTGATCACCCTGTTATTATATGGGCCGTCCCTGAGGAAGTACTTGGACATGTCTTTGCCGAAAGCTTACTTCAATTTAGTTTACACATTCAAGTTAAGATTTCCCTATAAAACAATAAAAACAAGTAAGAATGTGAAACCCTACACCACATTCCACACTGGGGCAGAAACAATTTTTTTTTGGAAAAAATATGTAACTTTTGATTAGCTAAATGGATTTGTATGAAACGAGTATAGAATTATATCTTCGACAGCTATTAATGATTCATGGTATAGAGGTTAAATTCCAAATGTTTATTAAAAAAAGGTCAAATTCGAGAGGATCTGAACTTAGCACATACAGAATTTAAACAAAAGCGTTCTGTTTAAGCTTTTTAGGAAAATATAATTTTTTATATGTTTTCAATAAAATTTTTTTTAGTTGAAATTAGTGAAGACACTTTTTCGGCAAAAAATCGAAAACAAAAATCGAAAAAAATCAAATTGAGAATTAATCACTTTTTGACTGGATAAAAACACTCAGCTCAACTTTTTTATGAAATAAATATTTGACAATACAAAATGTTATGCGTCAAAAAAATTTAATGTCTGAGGTTGCCCAATTTGCGCCTCAATAACACCGCCCATGGAGTTTCAATGGGATTCACACTACAGATGTTATAATTCTGCAATCAAAAGTAATTTATGAAAGAGTGCTCCAAAGTGCCGTATTATTGTGGCATTAACATATGGGTGTCGAAAAAAGTTTGGACCAATTTTCGTAAAATTACAACCATCGATATTTGCTTAATATTTTCTTAAGTTAACCAAATTGTATTTCAATACCAAGGCATATGTGTGATTTCGGTATGGGTATTTATTGAGATCCATAAGTAGAAATGAAAAAAATCTTTCTGAAACCAAAAAATATAAAAAAAATTTCAAAAGAGCTCCCAACACATCCGGCAGGAAAACAGGCCGGTTAACTTAGTGCTCGGGCCATTTGGTATGAAGAACTTAAAAGGTTTAAAAACATATAAGGCCTAAGAAGTTCCTGCTGGATGGCTGCTAAAATTTAGAAGCCAAAAACAGGGCATGGATATTTAATATTCTTGCTGAATAATGAATGGCGAAACGAATGTTTTTCGTAACTCCTTTGTTAAACAATTTATGTTGTTGATACTCGAGGGAATGTTTAGAATTTAAAAGCAGTCAAAATTTCCCAAAAAGCTCTTGGTATGTCGAGCAATATGCAGTTGTGACAAAATGATTTGTTACAACGAATTCTATAAATACAAAAATTACTTCAAAGAGTGTTTAAAAAAGGCTGCTTCTATTCATAAGACTTCATTATGTGTCCACTTAATTTTGGCCTGACTATGGTAAACAAGCCCTTGAGTGGTACAAGAATAATGATGTGATATTTCCACCAAGAGAGACAAATCTTTTAAACTTTCCGGAGCCAAGACCAGTGGATAGATATTGGACTTTTATTTAAAGATAATTAAAGAGCGCAAAAATGTTCCGAAAATGTGGTAGATTTTAAACGGATATGGATTACCTGTTCGACTAAAGAGACAGAAAGCAATATAATAACGTTAATGAAAGGATTTTCGAAAAAAGGTTAATTAAAAGGTTATGTAAAGAATTTTTCGATTAAATTCCTTAACTTCTAAAAACACTCATTCAGTTCTTTTTAAATTCCACGCATATTTGTATAAAATTTTAGGACCTGTATTAAGCCCTCTTACTTAAAAATATTAAACATAAACAAGGGCTAAAATCGCTCTTACATTTCTCTGAGGCTAAAGAAGATAACCTGCATATGTTTGCGTGTTATGTGAAATCTCATTTTAATACCTTTACCGATTCAAAAGTAACATAATTAATTTTATACACGATTTTATCATATTTCAATACAAATATTTGCAGATAAAATTATTTCATTAATCAAAATTTCATTCAATAATAATTGGAAAACTAAATCGGATTAATTTTTTGTTTTCTCAAAATAAAATGATATAATTGAACATACCGTTATATAACAGTACATGACAAAGATTAATAAACTGATATTATAATGAAAACTAAATTAAAGCTTTAATTACCATTTATATATTGCCAAAAAATTATTTAAAATAAATTTGAAATAAATTTCAAATTATATTAAAAATTTTCCAGATGTTTAAATTGTTATACAATTGAATTTTTTTATTTAATTATTTAATGAACATTTAATGATTTAAAAAAATTCTTATTAACACCTAATTTATTACATGACGCATTATTTTTGTGTTATAACAAAAAAACCAACTAACAACCAACAACCTTGTGACCCAAAAACCAAAAATACAAATTAATGAAAAACCGCATGAAGTTTGTTTCTTAAGTCTTTTGTTTGTCGTTCAAAGACAAAATTAAAAGATTCACACATAATTTAAAATCAAATAATATTAAATTATATAAAATCCCGTAAAAGAGGTGACTAATTGTAAATAAATGTAAAAAAATTGAAATAAATTAAATAAAATAATAATGAAAGAAAAAAGAGGAAGAGGGAAAAATTAAAAAAAAATAAACAATCATAAAAATCATTCAAAAAAAAAAAATTACGCACGTCACGAGTTACCTTGACACAACAAATCAACAAATAAATAAATACAACAACAACGATTTAAACATTAAAGAAAACATATTTAACTAAAAATTATTTCAGTTTTTTTTTGTGGATTTTTCAAAACTAAAGGTTCGTGATTTACGTCAAAATATACGTGAAGTACAAGACAATGAATTGAACAGCAACAACATCATTAACAACAACAACAGTAAACAACATTTTAGACGACAAATAAGAAATCATTGAATAAAGCCAAAACCCACAAAAAATTATTGCTAAATCGTTTAATAAGAAAATTCCTCAACAACAAGCAACAACAACGACAACATCAGCAGCGGCAATAAAAGTCAAGCAAAAAATTACAAGAAATAATAATAACAATAAACTAAAACATGAACAACATGCTAAACATACAACATACAGCATCATCATCGCCATCACAATCATCATCATCTAATATCAACACTCACTCACACTTACAAACACACGGACAAACGAACACATCATCTTCATATTCATCATTATCATGAATCTTTTCATTTTTCTATTATAATTTCTTTGAATGTTAGTTTTTCAAATGGAAACAGGTACCTTTTTTTCTGAAAATGAATGGTGGAGCTTTAAACATATGACACTCGTAGCTGCGCCAACATCAACAACAGCAGCAGCAGAAGTAAGAAAACAACTATTAAAATAAAATAATAACGACGACTAAAACTCACTCTTACTATCAATGAGGAAACCTGTACGGTACCAGTTGTAATATATTTTGTTACTGTATTTTTTTTCTGTATGGAAAAATTCATTTAACGTATTTTCTATTACAACTTGTATTTAAAACAAATAAACTCTTCTCTTTTACTGAAAAAGAGAGAATTTCATTTATTTTGAAGATGATTTTTGTGAGATTTATAGCAAAAAGAGATTATTTCATTGAGAAAACTTACAACTTTGGTAAATGATTTTGCCAAGAAATTTGAGGTTGCCAGTTAGTGGGGAAATTGTTTACAAAAGTTGAAATAAGAATTGGAAAATGAGCTTTTACAAATTTCATCTTTAGGGCTTTTATTCATATGGAACTACAAAGACATAGTTTTTACTTGAACTTATAGTGATTCCGAATTAATCGGTAGATGTATAGAATCATTGTGCTGGTGTTTATCACGGTGTTGGTTAGTTCATCAGGCTTAAGAAACAAGGCATAGCTCACTTGGTTCCAGAAACTCCCTTTGTGTTAAGGAAAGAAAGGATGTAAAGAAGTAAAGTTAAGAGTTAAGAATCTAAAAGAGATTGAAGTCAAGTTCTGCTGCCTTCTTTGTCTTGCCTTTCGTATCACAGAGACTGTTAAGAAAACCATGGAGCAGTCACGTCATAGTTTAATAGTCACAATACCAAATGGGATTTCGAATAGACGCCACTTATCTCTCACATTGTCAGATGTCAGAGGAAACAGCGAGCCGTTTCTTATGAAGCACTTTCTCAAGCCTCTTGAAGCTGGGTAGCGATAGAAAAGGCGATCCTCCTCCTCCTCTTTGATCGTATATCCTTTAATACCTCTGCCAGTTGGTCACTCTATAAATTACAGCACACACAGCCTGCAGAATATTACACTTATCCGCAAGTTTGAAAGACATACGAATGTTTAATTCCTCCATGAAGACACCTGCAAATACTTTGTCTCAATTTTTCAAGCCATCAGTGTAAATACCCAGTGTAAGGTTAAGAAGGAAGTAATCTTCCAGCATGTAATCCATGTGAGTGACAACTGGGATCAGCGTTTTATAGCTGGAGGCCTGTTAAAGCTGTTTAAAGATGGATGAAGAGCATCCATTAAGTCTCCCTTCCTGCATCAACTTAGACCACGTATATTCTTATTTAAGAGTCTAGCACTATTCCTATCCAGTTCATCCACAACAATATTATTGGGATTGTAAAAAAGTAGTAGGTAGACTCTACACCCGAAATGGATTTCAATGCAGTCATACTTTCAGTACATATAAAGGTATTCCTATTCTTTAGCATAGGACCTATCTGAACGCTCTACTAATATCCAAGATCTTCGCTTGAAGAATACTATTATACACTTTATTACATAATCTGGATCTGAGACGGATCTAGTGCTACCCGTCTCAGAGATATTCCTGTTTTCAACATGGAGTTAAGGATTAATAATCAATATTATTATTTGAATATCAATGTAACCCAAAATAGAGACCAAAATAACAATAGTTGCTACTGGTCGAATCCTAGTATGCTGAGCCTAACAGATGGCATGGTGGTTATCTTATAGTAGTTATATCATTGGATCAAAGATTTCGTTGGTGTTAGGCGGTATAACACGTTCTTAGTAATCAGCATTCAAAAGATCTGAGAATGATGGGCTTTTCAGAAGCATTCGCAGATACAATTGGCTCATAATTGGAATTAGCCACTGTAAAAAATTGAGTTCCTTCAGCAATACATTTAGGGTCACTTTTCAAAGAATTGGAGAAAATACTTACAAAAATATTATCTTCTGCAAAAAAAGAAAGAATTCATCATTCATTTTATATATCGTCATTAATACAACTATTTATACGCGTCGTACTACCATAACTCAAACGATAAAAATTGGCTCTGTGTATAGATATTTTTGACCAGATTTGCCAAAATAATGCTAAGGAAAACACTAACGATTATCTTAATGAAAGAGTGCCCAAAGTGGTCCAATTGTTGAAGTGAAAGAGTCACAGTTATGGTGAACGCATACCCAAAAAGTTTGTTAATGAAACTAGGAAATAAGAACCTTCTAATAAGAATAATAAATACAACGTTAATATTATTTTTAATTTGAATTTTAGAAAGTAACGAAACTGTGTCTACACAGTTTTAACATTTTTGAAAATTCTTAAAAAAATCTAGGAATAGTTATTTATCAAAACGATCTGGCCACACATCCATGTAAAGTTTATGTAAAACTTTTCAAACTATTTACAAGAGAGAGAGAGAGAGAGAATTGCACTGAAAGAAAGAGCATGAAAGTAAGTATTAGGTTTGTTACGATAACGTTGAGCAGAGAAAGAGGTCACAACTTTCACGCGATATAAAAATCATGATATCAAAACGGCAAAGCCGCATTTTCAAGTTAACTGTTCGTCCGAAGAGAGGTGCTGCTTTAAGCGCATAAAAGACTATAAAAATTGAAAATTTGAAAATAATAAAAACGATTAAACAATTACAAATTTAATCCTGTTTAAAAGCGGATATTAAATAAACCAAAAATCATAACGGTAATTTTTTGTGTTTTTTTTTTGAAAACGAATAACAAAAATTAAATTAAAAAAGAAAATACCGTTAAAAAATAAAAGTGAAGTGGATAAAATAAATGTTTAAATAAATTAATAGAAAAGATAATAAAGAAATTGAATAAATAAAGTTATTAAAAAATAATAATTTTATTATAAGAAAAAAATAAAAGAAAACAGTGAATTAAATATAAAAATAACATTTAAATTTATATAAAAAGATAATAATTTATTCAACTTTTTATGACAAAAATTAGAGAAAAATTTTAAAAACAGCGGAGTATCTTTTTTTGCAAACAAGAATTAATTAACGTGCCATTAACAACGTAACGGATTTTTCAAATTCAAATATTTAACGGATTATTTAAATTTAAATAAAAAAGGAATAAAAAAGCTCAAGCACAGGTAAATAATAACAAATCAAATGATAATAAATTAAAAAATTGGAATAAATTATAAAAATAACATAAATTTGAAAAAGAAAATTAGAAAAATTGTTTTCAATATCTGAAATTTGATTTCTATTAAGAAAAAAAACAAGACGAAGTGAAGTGAAGTGAAGAAAAGTAAAATTTTTATATATGCCTATAAACACACACACACACGCACATATCTATACATTTAAATGTATCTCAGCTTGATCTGCTAAATTTCCAGCAAATATTTTCGAAAGTGATGATGCATTTGGTAAAAAAAATACTCACACACATTCATACATTTATATAAAATAAATTATTGTTACTAACAATATATTGCTGCTGCTGCTGTTACCACTAATGATGTTTACAAAGATAATGATCATTATTATTAACAACATAATAATGCTAATAGTTGGCCATTAAAGATTTCGTCTTTTTTTTTCAAAATTTGTTTTCTGTTACTTTTTTCAATCTTTATGAATGTATATGACAGAGTGATGGTCTGTCGGTTCGTAGTTGTATTTCATATATTTACACTTGAACGAATCGGTGAAATCGCAGAAGATGATAATGCCATTGATACTAATATTATCACTGTTGTTGCTGCTGCCACTGCAAATTGCTGTTAGTTTCAGCTGCTGCTGGTGCTGCGTCTGTTATTTTTCTTTTAATGATCACATCTTCATCATAATGATGATGATCATTTTATGCCAACGAAAGTGCAATATGATGCTTTTCTTTACAACTAAAACTATTGTATTTATGCACTTGCAAAACCTTTACGCCTTTTTCTTCTATTTATTTTTCCGTTCTTAAAATTTTACCAGGCGCCATTAATAAAATCAAATTTTCTTTTTTTTCACAAATTTAATTATTTGATTTTATTTTGCTCTTTTTTCATCTTCATTATCAACGAAAAACTTGCTTTTTCTTTAACAGCTAAATATGAACAATTATATGCTTATAGCAACTATACATTTTGCTCTACTTTAATCAACAATTTTAAAACTAAAACTAAAACTGCAAAAAAACTAGATTTATTCAGTCAGTAAGTTAGTCAGCCAACCAGTAAAAATAATTTTTAGTTGCTACTGTTGGCTGTTAGTAGTTTTCAAATGGTTCATTTAAAATTGGTAACTGGGTGTTTGTTTTTTGCAGGTTTTAATAGAAAAATGAAAGTATTGGAAAAAAAAAGAAAAAAAAAATAGTTTGAAAACAAATTATTAAGAATTTTATATTGATTAACCCATATAGAAAATTTGCTACTTGATGATGCATTTGGTAATACTCACACACATTCATACATTTATATAAAATAAATTATTGTTACTAACAATATATTGCTGCTGCTGCTGTTACCACTAATGATGTTTACAAAGATAATGATCATTATTATTATAATAATGCTAATAGTTGGCCATTAAAGATTTCGTCTTTTTTTTTTCAAAATTTGTTTTCTGTTACTTTTTTTCAATCTTTATGAATGTATATGACAGAGTGATGGTCTGTCGGTTCGTAGTTGTATTTCATATATTTACACTTGAACGAATCGGTGAAATCGCAGAAGATGATAATGCCATTGATACTAATACTATCACTGTTGTTGCTGCTGCCACTGCAAATTGCTGTTAGTTTCAGCTGCTGCTGGTGCTGCGTCTGTTATTTTTCTTTTAATGATCACATCTTCATCATAATGATGATGATCATTTTATGCCAACGAAAGTGCAATATGATGCTTTTCTTTACAACTAAAACTATTGTATTTATGCACTTGCAAAACCTTTACGCCTTTTTCTTCTATTTATTTTTCCGTTCTTAAAATTTTACCAGGCGCCATTATTAAAGTCAAATTTTCTTTTTTTTCACAAATTTAATTATTTGATTTTATTTTGCTCTTTTTCATCTTCATTATCAACGAAAAACTTGCTTTTGCTTTAACAGCTAAATATGAACAATTATATGCTTATAGCAACTATACATTTTGCTCTACTTTATTCAACAATTTTAAAACTAAAACTAAAACTGCAAAAAAAACTAGATTTATTCAGTCAGTAAGTTAGTCAGCCAACCAGTAAAAATAATTTTTAGTTGCTACTGTTGGCTGTTAGTAGTTTTCAAATGGTTCATTTAAAATTGGTAACTGGGTGTTTGTTTTTTGCAGGTTTTAATAGAAAAATGAAAGTATTGGAAAGAAAAAGAAAAAAAAATAGTTTGAAAACAAATTATTAAGAATTTTATATTGATTATCCCATATAGAAAATTTGCTACTTATTAACTCTTTGCTAATACTTTCAAATGTTCATTTAAAAATCCTTTTACTCTTGAACTCTTGTCTTTGTCTTAGTCTTATCGAATATATAGTTTTTATATAGTCTCTTCACACATCTGATCGCTCAAGAGTTATTACTTTTTTAATTCAGTTTTACATATAAATCTATTTTCTTCTAACTTTATGGTTTTCTAAATTTTGAGGTTAGCTCAGATATCGGTCTATAAATTCTTTATTACTGGATCAATTTGACTGGTTTTAAATTACAAATAGTTAACACAATAACAAACAATTTCAGTAAATTTTATAGAATTCGGACTATTAGAGTGGTAATGAGTAGATCAATCAATGACTTTAATACTAAAACTCATGCCACTGCAATCACACATAAATTGCGCAGTAAAAATAAGTTCCTTAAAGCACTAGCCGACAGTAATTGGGGTATGGATAAAGAAACCTTATTAGCTACTTATAAAATGATTGACTGATCAGTAATAAATTGTGCTGCTGGAGAAATATTCAAAGTTGCCAATATGCAGACTTAAGAACCATAACTGGCTGCATGAAAATGTCCTCAATACAACATCTACACTAGGAGAAGAAGATCTTTCTGGTTAAGGAACATAATGAAATGCTCTGTAAACAGTTCCTTCTTGGATGCCATAGCAGGCATCATCCTAAATTTAATATAACAGAACTGGAATTACCTCCGAGGGAGGCATGTTAGAAAAGATCTTTGAATATATGAACAGAGCATACATAGGAATGTGCAAGATCCTATTGATCAGGATTCATATGTAACAGCTTTGACGACATTCACAGAGATGTCACAAATTTCACGGTTTCAAGCTACCGCCCACTTGCTATCGAGGAAGCCCCACTCCTATCACAGACATAGAACTGAATCTGAAGGGGTCTACAAGAACAGTTCTAGCGCAACTGAGTCCGGAATAGTGCAAAAGGCTTAATGCCTACAGGTCTCGTATTGACCGTGTCGTTCCTAATATTTGTACATTTTTAAATTTGTTTACAATTGTGACAAAATATTTGAAGTTTTCATGTAGATTTGGGAAAAGACTATTTCTTTATTGTCAATATATTTCTAATTGTTCATATTTCCTTTTTTAGATCATAATTTTGCATATGTAATCATGTAAAGCATATATTATGATTGTTGTTTATAAAATATGCTATTTAGAATTAGATATACAAAATAGAATAAATAAGCTTAATTTTTACTTATGCTGTATTTCAAGATCTACAAAGCACATCTTAGTATTTTGAAAACAATTTAAGTTAAGCGAAATTAGAGCCCTTATTTCGTCAAGGAGAATATTCCAATAATTTGGAAAAATATTTGCATATCATTCTCAAGAGCATGATTTTGCATGTAAAAGGATGTTAACCATATTTAATACGATTGCATCATATTTATTTAAAATGACATTTTAATAAAAACATTTTCCATATTTATAATTGTGATGCTCAAAGCATATCTTGGCTTGTGAGTGCTTTTAGGGCATATTTAATTTGACAAGAGCTTATTTTTTTAAGGAATTATATTTAAACATATTTAAAATAAATTTGTTTATGAAAATAAAAGCTTTTTTAAAAGCATATTTAGCAAGTGAAAGTTGTTAAAGCCCACTTAAAATTATAAAAGCTTATTTATATCCTGCACTACCCCAAGGGGAGATACAGGGTATATTAACTTTGTCATTTCGTGTGTAACGCCAAAAGGGAATCTAAGACCATTAAAAGTATATTTATTTTTGTAATATGTCAAAATTTAGTAATGTTCATCTTTCTGTGTGTTGGTAACATTTTTACGGTCACATTAATAATCTGAATTTAATAAATGTGGATAGATTTTTTTGCTGTTATAAACCAGTAAAATAAATCTAACAACTAAGAATTTATAGACCGATATCTAAGATAATTTAAAAATTCGAACAAAAACTATTATTATTATCATTATATCTGGAATCATCAAAATTGAATAAGAAGTAAAAAATCGCAAAATGGATGATTTTGATTATTATTATTATTATTATTATTATTATTATTATTATTATTATTATTATTATTATTATGTAATAACAAGTAAAATGCTATATTCGGCTACTCTCATATACACTGGCAAACGCACATCATATATGAATGAGTCATAAAATTAATTCTTGGCTATAACTTTTTTTCTTCTGTACCGATTTTGTAAGGTGATAAAGTACATATAACTTAATTTTTCGGCAATTTTAATTTGTCGATTTATAATTGATTTTTTTTTAATTTAGAGGCTGCCTCAGATAAAGATTTATATCTTTTAATATACTGAACCGATTTTGTTGGTTTTATTTAGGGAAATTATCAGGACAATAACAAATATTTATGGCAAAAATTATTATACATTAGACAAAGTTAATATACCCTCTTCATTACTTGTGTTGATGAAGGTTAAAGAAGGATTAATTAATAAAAATCGTTTAATTTCGTTTTAGAATAAATGTTCGAATTGAATTTTAAATTATTATGACTGAGGGCAATTGAAATTCTTTGGATATCGGAAAATATAATGCAATTCTAGATTCAAATTTGAATCAGTTTTGTTTCCCTTTCTTTTCTGAACAGCTTTTAATTTACCTATACAATTAAAAGCTTCTCAAAAAAGAAGAGAAGTAATAATAAAAATTTTAAACTTTTGAGCGTATTTTTCTCCCACCAGATTCTAAATAGGGGTTCCAGTGTTGTTGCTTTCAAACTTGATCTGATGAGGATCAATATCTTTAAAAACTATAGAGTTTTGCAAAAACAGAATATATGCTATACAATTTCAGAAAAATTAATGATATAAAATATCTCATTTGTAAGACATAAGAACATCGTTTTGGTATTTTTTACTGAAATATCCGTAATATCATGTATCAAATATTTAGTTGATTTTTAACTAAATTTAATGCTAAAAAAATTAACATTAAAATTATAATTTTATTCTATTTAAATAACTCCTTTTAAATTTAAAAAAAGTCATTCATTTTTCTATAAAAATCAATTTTAAATGAATCATGTTCAAAATTGTTTTAACTTTCATGTTTGAACACCAAATATCTGGCTTAAAATTGTCTATTTTTTTCGGCGTAAAAAAATTTATAGAAAATATATATTTTTATAACTCATAAAATTTTAAAATGAAAAAAATTTTCTTTTCAATACAGTGCGTCTTGAAAGTAAAGCATATACACACACAAAAAATTGCAAAAACTTCAAATAATAATAGCAGCAGCAACAACTACAACAACATTAAATAATGATAAACGCAATAACAATTATTATTTTATTTTGTTGTTGTTGTAGCCGTGTGTTCATTATTTCTCCATTTTTACTGTTCAAAGTGGTAAAGAGAAAACTAGACATGTTTTCAAAAACTAAAATAAAATAAAATAAAATAAAATAAAATAAAATAAAAATGAAACAAGCCAATTACAGTGAATATATCTTCATGTGCTTTTCTGAACTCCATCCACTGCGTTTTTTCAGCTTTTCCTTCATTTTGTCACTTTAAAAAAGCTGAGAAACTGAACTGAAATTATCATTATTGTTGTTGTTGCTTTAGTTTGTTTGTTGTTTTTTGGTTCACAGTTTCGTTTAGTTTTGTAGTTTGTGAAAATCAATGATTGATGATCATCTTAAACACATATGGGGGAGATATTTTTTCTGTAGTTTATTTCAGTTGTCTTGTCAAGTCCACACAAAACAACTTCAACTACAATTTCAACTCTAATGATCATCACCATGATCATCATCACTAACTCTATGCCAACCACTAACCACATTTCGGTACGTTTTCTATGATTTTTTTTAAGTTGAGAAGTTGATCTTAATACTTCTTCTAATTTTTTCAATATTTTTTTTGTTGTTAGCGGTCATTTGATCATTGTCATTGTGATTTATAGTTAAGATTTAGATTTATTTATATATGTCCGATCTATAAAAGTAAAGTATATATATATATACAAATGAAATAAGTTTAATGTTTCCTGGAAATCGATTTCACTTTCTCCGATGACATCAAGTTAATTTTTGTTATTTTTTTCTTTTCTTTTTGCATTTAAATGTTAATTGTTATATGAAATAAATTATTTATAATGAGATCTATTTATATGTATATATATTCACATATATGCATACATATATTAATTCGAAACCCACTTTTGTTTAGCTGTTGTTTAAACTTATTATGTGAAACAAACGTTTGTATTGGGCATTTGAAGAACTTTTTACTCCAAACTGTGACAATTACAGGATATAGTTTAAATACAACTTAAATTAATGAATATTGAATTTATTTCCTTTTCAAAGGTTTAAAAATCAGTATATTTTACTCGGATACTGAAATGAAATTACTTTTTGGATGTTAACTTTTAAGATGATTCCAGCATTGCGATTTAAGAGTTTTATATTTTTATATAATTTATAATTTTTAAAATGTCCAACTTTGGAGAGCCACATATAATGCTACTTATCGGATAAGGGCTTAACTGCTCGAAATCATTTCAAAATACCTCAGCTTCAAATGTGTGAAATTTCATTAAGTTCAATTAGAGGTCCACAACTTAAAGAATTATTTCCAAAAAGAAAATCAAATTATATACACTGTTGATTATTACCTGAAAATTATTAAAAATTTTTCACCCTACATATAGTATTAGGTCTGTCTAGATTCATCTGTTGAACACTTTTTTCATTTAAGTAAAGTGCCTCTCTCATTTTTTTCAATTTTTATTTGGTCAATTTAAAACAGCCTAAAATTTGAGATCTTTGGGGGTTGAAAACATTTATACTTTTAATAATTATTTTTAATCATAAAATCGAGTTTTGGTTCTGTATGGTGCCATCTACCAACCACTTTTTAAATAAATAAAATTATTTTTTTCATTTTTCTGTTTTTTGCAGCATAAAATTTAAAGTGAAAAAGAACTTTTAAAGATCAATAGGTATTAAATACTTTTAACTACCAAAATAAATCTAAAAGTGAACTATTTCACTCCATTTATGGTTTATCGCCTGTTTGGATACGTTTGTAGAACACTTTTTCCACTTGAATGGAAGTACTTTTTTTTTTTTAATTTGAATTTTTGTCCCATAAAAAACGAATCGGAACCACAACATACTGCAGTTAAGTATAATATAAATTTCATATATAATTTGCGACATTATTCTGTCTATATAACCGATTAATGTCCATATTATAAATATAATAAATAAAATATATAAAGTCTTTTCGCTCGTTACAAAGAATTGCTACACGAAAATACACGATATATAATAACGACAATCGAATTAGTCATGGGCATCCAGCTCAGAAGTCAATAATATCTTCGAATCGATTTGGTCAAAAAATCAGATTTTGATTTGAAGTATTAACAATGTGCATTGCGGTTGGACTTCTCATTTGATTTTGTATAACATAACATTTTTCATGTTATTTAAATAATTTGTTTTAGTTTAAGAAGAAAAATTGCTTATTAAAAACAAAAGACTAAAGATACAAGAGTTCAAGTTTTTAGATTTTTTAATTTTAAGCTTTTTTTGCTTAAAAATTATTGTTTAGAATCAGACTTTTTAATAATTTTTATTTTTATTAAGAAAATAAATTTTTGAAATTCAAAAAACTTAAGACACAAACTCGAACAAATGATTTATTTAATAAATGAAAATTGATTCATTTAATAAATAAATATAAATATAAAATAAATATAATTGTACGGAATTAGTTTTTAATAATTTACTTATATCTTTTTTAAATCAAAAGACTTAAAACACAAACATGAATAAATGAGTTATTGAATTTTAAAGAGAAATTGTTTTGATATTGTTTGATTGTTATTGTACAAAAACAAAAGACTTAAGCAACATAATTTACAAATATAAATTTCATAATTTCATAAATTTAAAAAAAGTGTGAATAACACTTTATAATTTGTTTTAAAAAATCATTAACAATATTACCTTTTTCTTAAAAATTAACAGTTCAATAAAAAAAAAAAAAACAAATCAATTTTTCTTTTTCAATAACCAAAAAATGTGATCATAAAAGAAAGCATAAACTGAAACAACTGTTAGAGGCCATTAACAATTTACCAAACCGAACCAAAAAAGCGAAGATAAATTAAAAAATAATTTCAAGTTCTCCCCCCTTTATGTTAACTTTTACTTTTCATTACCGTTAACTAAAAAAAACTACAATATCAGCCTAACAATATCGATACCAAAAAAATATATATAAAATTGCAAGAAAACAGAAAGAAGATAAAAAAACTCATAAGAAATTTTTTGAAAACCAGTCAGCAACAACAAAACAATACAATTTTTTTAAGAAAAAAAAAAATAAATAAATAAATGAAAAAAGTAGCAGCAACAAAGTTTTAACTTAATATAAAAATTTTCAATAGCAACGAACTTTTGCAAACTGGAGCACAAAGAAATGAAAGTAAAAACTCAAGGGCTCGTTCGCACTTTTCATACTTCCAACACAACAAGACAGAAGACAACAAAAAAAATCCAACAAATAACTAAAGATAGATGGTCTGACAAATGTTACTTTGTTAAGTTGGTTGGTTTAAAATGACAGTCAGTCTCTCCAACCATCCATTTGTTTGTTAGTCATTCATTGAATTGCTTTCTTACATGTTTATGGCCGATAATGATATTTAAAACGAAAACAAACAGACAAACAAACACAAAAACTGAAAACCGTTAAGGAAAGGAGTCGTAGTAAGCAACTAAATTCATCCATAGTAGTATTTTGCAATGCCACCAACTCCATGTTAAGAAATGCATGAATAAACATGTTTTACACTATCTTTCATTCGTTTTTATTGTTGTTTTGTTGATGAAACCGGTTGCAAAATACAACGTGGTAAAAACTTTTCATTGGAGTTCTTCATGTAAATCGAGTTTATTTTTAAGATTTGACAACACTTTTTTTCTCTCTGTGTCTGTGTGAGTGTGTGTAATTTTTTGGAGTATTTTTAAAGCAACGGCATTTTACATTGTGGCATTTTTTTCTTTCTTTCTTTTTTTATTTTTCAATTTTTTCGTTTTCATTTATTTATCAACAACAATGGATAAAACGTGTAACAACAACAGCAATACCCGATGGTTTACTACTGCAACATGCTACACTAATTGTTGACCTAATTTCATTTATTCAACAAAGTGTAGTTTTTTTCGTTGTTTTTTTGTTGTTGTAGTGTAAGCAATCAAATACACCTCATACTCAATATTTTTTTCCAACGGGATTCAAAAATTCTTATAACCATTTTAGCGAGAGGTCTCGCTAACTCGTTTTTATTCGATTACATTTTTACTTTGGTCACTATATAATTAGTATCACCATTCTAAGGGTTGTATTCAAGTGATGCGAGAGTTCAAGACCCCTGATCGTTTTGAGCCCAACCTCTTGAACATTATCAAGTTTCAAAAGAACTAGAAGCTCTATAACTGAATAGAGCTCGCATTGTCAAATTTGTTGAAAATGTTGAACATTTAAAGGAATAAAGTAATCTGCCATCAACCTATTTGCTCAGTTATTGAAAATTATCAGGAGTTTTGTTATCTGAAAGGAAACCTGCTTTTGTAAGCAAAAAGATTTAAAAGTCACTTTAAAACTCTAGAAAATTGAGAGGATTTCAGAAAGAGCTGTACAACATACTCATTAGCTGAGAGCTCTAACTCTCTTAATATTTTAGTCTATACAACATTAATATATTTTTAGTCTATACAACTTCACTTTTAAAATGGTCAGTAGACTTTCAATATCTTTAATGCATTTTTTTCGAATTTTAACCGATTTTTAAAAGATAAAATTCTTGAAAGCACTTTTTGGTCCTTTTGTATCCTAAAAAATTTTAAAAAATATTTTTTTACTTAATATTCTGTAGATTTTTATTTTTGAATGAATTTTATAAAATTTTTAGAAAAAATTTAATCTTTTTATTAAACTTTAAAATTGATTCAAAAGAAAATCTCACCCTATATGAAGGAACTTAAAATGTAGTCTTTATCTATAAAATTCTAAAAATCGTTTGTAAAATGATTTTTTCATGTTTAAACAAGATTTTATTGATTATCAAAAAATTTCTCTAAAAAACTTAAAATTGAAAAAAAAAACAAAAGACTTAAGAAACAAACTTGGAGCATTTTTAAACTTTATGAAGTTTGTTTTGAATTAATTTTAAATTAACTTTAAAAATATTTCTTAAATTAATCTCATTTTAAAGTTTTCTCTGTTAAACGAGTATCAAGTGTAATTTTACGAAAATTATGATATTTTTGTAATTTTTTCCCCCAAAAACAAAGGTGTATTCAGTAGCAAAATGTAAAAATAACAAAAATTAAAACTACGCTTGGTTGCTTATTCAGTTGGTAGGCAATAAACATACATTTAAACACACACACACATTCACCAACATACTCTCAATCAGTTAATATTCAGTTTATTTTTTATACCAAAAAACAAAAACAAAAAAACTAAATATTGTTTGTCTTCTTTATAGTTGTTGTATTGTTTGTTTCTTGTGGCATGATATCAAAGTGTTGGCATTTTTAATATGGTTTATGCACCAGATGTTGCATGCTGCACTTTTTCAAATGCTTTTGCTTATTGTAACTGTTGATTTGCAATTTTTTTTTTTGGTTTTTATTTTTGTAAAGAAAGTGGTTTTCATTTTCCTTATTAAATTACAAGTTTACGAATGAATTAAAAATCAGCCACTAGTAACACTCTTTAACTAAAATATATTGTATTAAGACTTGTTTTCTTTTTGCTTCTTCATTTTTCTATTACTTTTTTCGGTTTTCATTTCTTTTCTGTATATATTTTGTTGATTTTTGAAGCCTTGACAATTATTTCAAATACGTTATTGTTGTTGTTCTTGCTATTTTCCATCTCCATCTCTTTTTTGGTTTAGTTTTTTTTTTTAGTTTGTTTTGTTGTATTAGTACTGTAAAAATGTTAGTTTCATTTTTATCTTTAATATTTGATTAAGTTATGCAGACATTTTGTTTGTTAAAAATTTATAGATTTACCAAAAACTGATAATAAATCATAACAATGCAAAAACAAAAACAAAAAAATAAATGAAGAGAAAAATTAAATATTTCAAATTTTGTTTGCTGAATTTTAAATAGAAAGAAAAGAAAAATTAAAGAAAAGAAATCGTTATTAGTGCATTTATTATACAAAAATAGAAATTTATGCGAGAGAAAACAAAATTTGTAGTATTTTTCTTAACGAAATTTGGAATAAAACGATAAGACTGACAATTTTTACATCAAATTTATTTTTTACTCTTAATTGGAAAAGGAATAAGGAAGATATATCAATGATTTAGACTACCTAAACTTTATAGGATTAAAACTCTTCTTTGTTCATATACTGCATCAGGTCTCTTGGGGGCAAAGGAAGTTAAAAGTATAACATTGTAATTGAAAGAAAAAATTAAAGAAGAATAATTTTTGGAACCCACTAAAACAAAAACACAATTCCTTATATCTGGAAAAATCGATTAGCACTTGTTTTAAAGACTTCACAAATAAAAACTGCATTTCCAGTTTTTTCATATCGAAACCGAATTTTCTTCAAAACGACTTTAAAGCTTCAAAAGGATATGAGATTTTCGAAAAAGAATATAAAAATATATATGACAAAAATATGATCATGATATGGGTATTTAAAAAGTTAAGAGTCTTTTGAATAATAAATAAATACAAATTGAAAAAGATATAGACCGATACCTGAGGCAACCCCCAACTTCAAATGAAGAACTTACAGAATATTATAAATCGTCAAATTGGAATCATTTCCGCAAAAAAATTCTAAGTCAGCAGCATTTTCTTCTAATTCCGAAGAGTCGGATGTGTAGAAAGGCTATTTCTTTCATTATCACAGCCTTCAGTTCTCAGTCGAACCTTGAAGATATATAAAATCAAAATTTAAAAGTAGTGACTACAGCTGTTTTGTAATACGATCATATTTCTTACAGAGAAATTTTATCACAATCTTCTCCCATTTAAGGATCTTTTCGACGACTGTTCTATGCATGAAAAGAACATAATGCAAATTAAAATAAATTTTGCAGTTTGAACTCTTTTCTTTTAATTTAACGAAGCTTTACAAGTTAAGATTAAAAATCAAATACGAATGTAACAGTTGGTTAAACTCGACTACGTAATTTCCTACACCATATTTTTGGTCATAAATCTGTTACGAAAAATTAATTAATTAATTAATTAATTAATTAATTAAAATTAAAAATTAATTAATTAATTAATTAATTAATTAATTAATTAATTAAAAATTAATTGACCCTCTTACAATTTGATTATCTGGTTTATGCTTATGCGTGCAGTACATTACTGTGACACAAACGTTTATGTGAAATTTATGCGTTTTAAAATTATTTTTTCTGGAAGGTGATTATGAGGGCGGTAGAATAAATTATGGAACGACCCTCATAAAGTTTTGTATACTGATATTATATTTATTATTGTTATTACAAAATCAAAATATTTGTGAGATTTAAATACTGCAAGGTGAAGTGGACCGATCCTCGTATAATTTAGTACAGCGTTATCGATTTTTATAAAATTGTTTTATAGTCAGGAATTTTACCGTATTTTTGTGGGAAATAGTGGACATATCATTACCATTATATAGATCGTAATTGGGCAAAATAGACATCATAATTGAGCAACAATAATGACACATGCCAGATTTCATCAAGATATCTTTAATAAAATATGATAAGATGATAAGATTTACATAGAAAGCCAGCAAGATGGATGGACATCGTTAAAATGACTCAGAAAATTCTTTTTGAATTAAATGGTGTACTTATAAGTAGTGGTAGCATAGTTTTTTCTATCCAATACAACTTTTGCACAATAATACCCAAACTACCTTTGTTGGTGTAGGGTATCGTTTTTACTCGTTTTTTTATAATTTCTTAAAATCAAAATTAATAATTCTGATATATGAAATTTAAATAATTTATATTTGTTATAATTAAATTAAGTGCATTAATTTTTTTAATAATATTTAAATTGATAAATAATTAAGGGATTTAATTATTTAAAAAAGAAAGTATTTCTTAATTAAAGAAAATATCTGAAAAATATTAAGGTTTTTGTTTTCAGTCTTTTGTTTTTAAACTTTTAATTGCCTCAAACTATTAGGTTTTGTGTTCTCAGTCTTTTGTTTTAAAACAAAAAATAAGAAAGAAATTATAAAAATTGAAAGTTAATTAGCACCTTTAGATAAATATTTAACGTTTTTTATGTTAAATAATTATAAACAAATATTATTATTTATAATGAAAGTTAAATGATTAGAATATTCTCCAAAAAAAGTGATAAATATTTTAAGATATTAATGATGGTTTTGGGGGAGAAAAAGTAATTATGACTTGATTAGATAAATAAACAATTATTTAGGCATAAAAATATGTGAATGTTTCACTTTCACTAACACAAAAAAAAGATAAAAGTGAATAAATAAAATTATTCGCTTAAAATAAAGTTTAAATTTAAAATAGCAAAAAAATTCATTACAAGTAAAAAAATCAAACTCGACTATGTAATACCCTACGCCATATTGTTGGTTATACGGAAAATGTATGAACGGCCCTCGTATAATTTGCTTTTCTATTATGTTACTATTATTTATGTGAAATTTATGTGTTTTTGAAGGAAATTCTTTTGGAGGGGATGGGAATTAGAAAAAATTATGGACCGACTCTCGTATAATTACGCACAGTGTTTTTGACTTATATTTATTTAAATTTGACTAGTGTTATTAAAATAACCACGTATATGTGTTATTTATGACTTTCAAAGTGATATTTGGGAGAGTTGTTATATGGGAAATAATGGATCTCGTATAATTCCTTTTAGAACATAATAAATATTATTTTCGCAAAATTAAGTTAAAATCATTTTATATTTAGAAATTTTATGGAGTAAAACCCCATTCCGGCAAAAAAAACTCGATCTTCCTTGGGCTTAAATAATATTACGTGCCAAATTTCATTGTGATATCATTAAAACTGCGACCTGCTCTTTGCGAACAAAACTTTACATGGACAGCCAGTCGTATGGACGGACATAGTTAAATCGACTCAGGAAGTAATTATAAATCAAACGGTATACTTAAAAGTGGTGGTAGGACTATTTTTTCTGCCCGTTACAAACATCAGCACAAACACATCAATGGTGATGTAGGGTATAAAAATGCATAAGATTTTATTATTATAAGTCACAAGTCCTAGTGGGCCTAAATCTAAATGAATTCCTATTTAAGAAAAAATTAATATTTTAAATATCTTCCTTTTTTTATCAGTTAATTACTATATTTGCTCGTTTTTGTTTTGTTTTAACTCTAATTATGTTTATTATTATCTCTGTTTAAACTAGAGCAAGTGAAACATATTGTTTTGTGTATTTTACATAATTCTCAAGCTTTTAAAGCTTAAGCTTTTTGGAACTTTTTTCACATTTGTATAATAAATTGTTTGTTGTATTTAATTTGCTTTTACTTTTGGGGTCTTAAGTTCATTTGGAGGAAAATTATCAGGCAAAACAAAAAGTCATGTCAACTTAAATTGTTTATGTTGATAACAATAATTATTGCAACATTTCAAATTAAAGTGTTTATCTTTTAAAGAAACTTAAGGTAATTTACATTTCATATATTTAAATTTACAAAAAAAAGAAAAAATCAAAAAATGTTTTACATATATAAACAAGTAAGAATGTATAGTCGGTTAAGCTCGACTATCTAATACCCTACACCACAATTATTACAACACTAACTTTAATGTGAGATTTTTGCCCTTAAAAGAGATATTTGGAAGAGGGTTTGTATGGGACCTATGAGAAATAATGGGCCGACCGTTGCATTATTTCTTTTAAATAGGTTTGTATTTAAAACCCCATTCCGGGAAGAACATTTGTATGGGAGGTACCTGAAAATTGGATTGAACATTGGCAAAATAATAATAATATGTACCAAATTTCATCAAAATATTTTAAAAATTGCGACCTGTAGACTGTTCACAACGTTTACATGAACAGGCAGACAGACGAACGGACGGACATCGTTAAATCGACTAAGAAAGTGATTTTGAGTCGAACGGTATATTAAAAGGTGGGTGTAACATAATTTTTTTCTGCATGTTACAAACATCAGCACAAACGCATAATACCTTCAACCACCTTTGATGTAGTATATTTTTATGGAAGTAAAATTTATGTGGTATTTGTGCGTTTTAAGAGGATTTTCTTGAAGGACCGACCCTCGTAAATTTTGCACATAGATTTGAGATTTATGCCATTTAAAGTGATTATTTTTTTTTAATATTTTCCAAAGAGAACTTTGTAAAAATATATACAAAGTCTGGTTAGATGAGTTTAGAACACAGGTCTCTCCAAAAGATTCATCCAAATTTTCTAAATTTTAAGAATGACAGAATGTTAATTTCTAAGATAAAAGAAGTTTTTGGTTACGTTTTGAAACGAATAAAATTTTAATTTGTGAAGTATGAAGTTTAAGGTGTTATAAAACGGTGCTATAATTGCAACAATTTATTAACATTTATTTTTTTAATTTAAATTCCATTTTTTAAACTAGATTAATAAATAATTATTCAATATAATTTCTTAATAATTTCAAAATTCCTTTTTAATGCCATAAATCAATCTCCTGCGGTGAATGTTATTTCTTTTAATTATTTATTTATTTATAATAAAAAACTGAAAAAATAAATAACAAACAAAATATTTAATGATCATTTCAATTTAAATTCCAATTTCACTTTCACATACTCTTAAGCACATGTTTATTGTTGTCGTTGTTGTTGAGTAGATTTTGGTGGAAAATAAATATTAAAGATAAAAAAACGCTCCTTTCCACTTTAAAATTGCTCTAGAGTAAGAGCAGTTTTACCGTTTATGTATAAGACAACTAAAATACATACACAAGCATAATGTAAGTAATTGTGTTTGTGGTTTATGATAATGAAGACAAAAAACAAAAAGCAACAAGATTGTCTTGCCACAATTTGTTTATGTTGGAAAAACTGCGTTTTTTTGAATTTACAAAAAAAACAAGAAAAAAAACGTTTAAAAACCGCTAAAGACAATATTAACAGCGAAAGAAAGAAAAAAAAACTAACACAAAAACTTCAAAAATATTGCAGAGTTTTGAATGGTTAATGAAAATTGTTAGCAAAAGTTTTTTATAGTTTTTGTTTAGAGAAATAATAACAACAACATAACACAAAATATTATTAATAACAACATTCATAACAACTTATGTTTTCAAAAAAAAGTCTATAAGAGACAACTAACAACAACTAGATGTTAACTAATTAAAATATATATAAAACTATCATTAAAGTGACCACAATTTCAAAACAATAACAACAACTTTACAAAAAAAAAAAAATAGGAGAAAATTCTATGAAAAAATATGTTTTCTGTTGTTGTTGTTTTGTAATAATTAAAAAACAATTTTGTTTTTTAAATGATTTTTTTCAAGTTTGTTTCCCAAGTCTTTTGTTTTGTTTGTGTGTGGCTTTAGAAAATGTTTATTATAAAATTATTTTGATTAATTTTTTGTTAATTTTTTTATAATTAAGACAAATTAACTTATTTTAAATTTCGCTTTTTAAAAGCTTAGTAAAACTATTTTCTTAATCATTAATCTAGATTTCTAGTTTCAATATAACAAACATTTTCATTTTAAATTGTGTTCAAAAATTTTACTTAAGGAAGGAAATTAATATTTAAGATTTGTTCCCAAATACAAATATATCTATATTCTATATCTTTAAAACCAATATCGGAAACAAACATTTCTATATCTCACAATTTTTGAACATATCAACCGATGTTATTTTTGGTTTCATTCCAGCTTTGCAATATGAGGAATTAAGCCGAAAATGGGAATATTTTGAAAAAATAGGTAAAATAACTAAAAAGAGTGTAACTGCTTTCCTGTCAAAGAAATCGGTAAACATTTTTTGAAAAATTAAATTTTATTTTTTTATTTTTCGATTACATCACAATATTTTTAAAAGTTTACTTTGTCATTAGTTCTTAATAAAATAATATATGTTATCGAAAAAATCGAATAAAATTTAGAACCGCCATACACAAGAAACTTCGCAAATTTTTGGTGAGAAACTGAAATTTTAAGATATTAAGGTAAATATCTCTTTAATTATACAAAGTCATCATCTTCACTAGAATACACTTATATGTTCCTGTACAAGGAATCGGAATAATGTTAATATTTTATCACCCGAGCTGGACCAATTCAATCCATTTCCAAAAGATTGTATGTTTGCTATTTGATACATCCTCCATTATTTTAGAGATTTATTTGTGAATTTTATTCTAAGAGAAATACGATTTAATCAAGATTTTCAGAGACTGGCCCATTAATACGAGACGAATTTTCGTTGTAGAATCGAATTATTTCGATATATAAAATGTATTGAAAAAATAAAACTGACTTTAGGGGCTTTTTAGATCGAAAATTTGATCGAGCAGTCTCCATTTTGATGCGAATATTATTAAAAGAGTTTTTTCCCTTCCAGTCAAAGAAATTATTTTTAGCCAACTTTTCCAGATATTTTACTACATTTCAAATCGCTTTTCAACTTTTAGACTAAAAAATAAACCACCATAAATATTTCTTCCTCCCCTCTTTAAAAAACATAGGTAAATCGTGCCTCCTCAATTTGCTGGAAAATTAAGCTGTTATTTTTTGATCAGATTTAAAGAATCAAATGAAGGGTCAAAAATAGAATAGAGGAGTTTCCGTTTGGACCAGGGGTATGCTGAGAAGATTTCTTTTTTTCAAATTGTTCAAATATTTTTCTAATTTTACATTGAGAAATATTTAAACAAAAGGCAGCTTCCATTCATTACACTTCATAATATGTCCCTTTACTTTTGGCCCGATTGGCATCCTGTTACTATGGTATTTGTACCAAGAGAGGCAAATCCTCCAAACTGCCGAAGATAAGTCCTGTAGAGAGATTTTGGTCTGTTGTTAAAAGAGAATTGAAAAGCGTAAAAAGGAGTCCAAAAGTGTGATAGATTGTAAATGGAGATGAACGTTAATGGAAGGGTTTCCGAAGAAAAGATTCAAAATATCATCACTAGTGCAAATGTAATAATAATTTCAATAAAAATAACTGTATGTTTCGTTTTTATTAACATAAATGTATGTTCTCACTCCTTAGTGATTTGAAATTTTCTATGTGAATTATAAAGATAAAAGAAACTTTCTAGAGAATGGCGAATGGTCAAAGCTTAAAACAAAAGCCTTTCAAAAAAATGGGATTCATTTTAAAACATTATTTTTTCTGCTTACGAATTATTATAAGAGAAAGGAAAATAATTTGAGTCAATTTTTAATTTGATCTTTTGTTCAATATTTCAATAGAAATCTAATATGAAGCTTCTATTTCCTAAAACTTATAACTCCATTTAAATTTGTATTACATAATTTTAGATGTAAAATTGATGGCATCAAACTTTTGTAACATTTTTATTGTAAATTTAATACTCGAAAGTAAATTGGTAAATCTTATGTAAATCAAACAATATACTCCAGCCCCATTATGCAATTATGTATTATAAATAAATTAATAAGTATTTTATTGTATTTTTATTAATTGAGAAATAATACAATAAAATCATTATCTTGTTATCAATATTTAAAGTGAAAATCTAATTTGTTTAAGAAAAAATTCATTATCAATAAACTCTTGTCTTATTCAAATTTCAAACATTTTCCAATTTTGATTTGTTAAAAAAAATACTCTTTTTTATTTGAAAATAATAATAAAAAAAAATAAACCCAATAAAAATGTGAAAGGTCAGTAATGATAAATAAAGAAATTAATAAAAAATTTGAATTAAAAATACAATAAGAAAACAACACATACACACACAGTCACAATAAATAAACCCAAGCAACTTTCAATACTTAATTTTAAACATGATTTCACTTTGAAAATAACATAAATATCTGAAAGATGACTTTAAAGATTTTTGCACAATTTCATCTAATAAAATCCCTCCAGAAACTCAATCGACCTTTACGTAATAAAACTTTTTTAAGAGCAAACAATTGTGTTCGTTTCTTTCTATATATTTGGAATTTATGTTATTTTAGCTGTTTACAGAAATTTTTAACAAATTTTTGAAATCTCAATTTAAAAATAACTTAAAGTACAAAATGTTATTGTAAGTAGTGAGATAGAAAAATTCGTAACATACATATATGTTAATAAAAACTAAACTACTACATTTACAATTTAAATTATTTATTTGATTAAAATTATTATTGAAATTTTCACAAAAAATACAATGTGATTAAATCACAACTGATAAAATTTTGATCCTTTTTCGGGAATCCTTTCATTAAAGATTTCATAGTGGTTTTTAACGCTTTACTGTAACACATAGTCCATCACCGTTTAATATCTACCGCACTTTGGAATCTTTTTTGTGCTCTTCAATTCTCTTTTAACAAGAGACCGATATATCTCCTCTGGCCTTAGCTTCGGGCAATTTTGAGGATTTGCCTCTCTTGATACAAATACTACATTATTATTCTTATGCCACTCAAAGACTTGTTTCAAGCTTGTGCCAAGTCAGGCCAAAAAAAGCTTATTTCTTAAACATTTCTTATGTAAATTTCGGTATTTATAGAGCCCGTTGTACCAAATGCTTGACTTCTTTTGAAAAAACTAAATGTTGTTTGTCATACCAAATACTTTAAGGGACAATTTGTCTGCTTTTGGGTCCAAAATTTTTCTTCAACATGTTCTTTTTGACCAGGAAGTTGCTAAAAACTGACAGTACATATGTTTCCTTATCCGTTATTCAGCTAAAACCCGACTTAAATTTCCGTGTTTTGTTGTTGGAATCTAAATTTTTAGCAGCATTCCTGTCAAGAACTTGTATATTTTTTAACCTGCATTATTTTTATTTTTTCGAACCAAATAGTTTGAGTTGGTAGCTCTTTTGAAAATACTTTAAATTTTTTTTAGCTTCAGAAACATCATGTTGAGGATTCCTTCTGGCTGAACCAGGTTTGAATGCATGGCCAACTTTTTGTAGGACAAAGTTGGGTTTTGTTTAAAATATTTAATAATTCTAGTACGCACTTTTTTCTAGTCACTAATTTTAAACAGATTAAACAATATATTAATTTGTAAGACATTAAACATGTTTTACAAAGGTGACTTGATTAAAAAATAACAGTAGTATTTGGATGTTAATGAAAAATGTGTGTTCAGAATTTTTCAATTTCAGTCTTTAGTTTTTTTAGAAAAAATGTTTTCTTTCTAAAATAAAAAGTAATACTTCGAGAGGAAGAGAAGACATTTGAGACAAATAAGGTACAAGCATATTGTTGGTTTCTATTGTTTATGGGCCCATTGTGTTAAATAAAAGCTTTCAAGCGATTTTTTTTATGATTTTTAGAGTTTTTTGTACTTTTAAGATGGTTTTTTTTCTTTATTTTTATGAAGTGAAGTTTTATTTGTTTTGTTTATTGTTTAAACAACACAATTTTATTTTATTTTACTTTATTTTGCTTTTTGTTGTTGTTGTTGTTGTTAAAGCTCAAGTGAAAGTTTTTTCTTCTTCTCTTCTCGTCTATACATAGTTTACGAAATGGCAATTCTTTGTAGGTATTTGTTAAAGTATCTCTGAATATAAAATTCAAGGGATTTTTTTCTGAATTTCATTTTTGTGTAAAATATTTCACACATTTGTAAAGCTGTTTTTTTATTTTTTTCAAAAATAGTTTATTTACACACAAACTCACACACACTTCGGCCTGCTGATTTATATCTGTGTTTATATCTTGTTTAGTTTTAAACATTTTTAAATCAAAATAAATATTTACTTTTGATATTTTTGCATTATTTCGTCAAGTGATTAAAATCACTATTTGCGTTTTATTGAAATTTAATTTTTTGTCTCAAAATTAAGAAAAAGTGAAATTTTCTTTCGGAATTAAAATTTCAATTGTAGAACATTTTTTTTACTCAAAAAACATATAAAATATTTATTTTTATGTGGAATTGAAAGATATGAAAATAATAAATTTCGGAATGTATTTAAAAAAATATAAGAAGTGAGATCGAAGAATTTTTAACACACGTTTTTCATTAAAACTTTTAACTTTAGTAGTACTTGATATTTTTTGATCACGTTTGTAAAACATATCAATCTGTTTAAAATGAGTGACCAGAAAAAGTGTGGTGGATTTTAAAGGGGATGGACTATATGTTAATAGAACGTTAATGAAAGTTTCAAAATGTCATCTCTAGTGATTAAAACTATAAAAATATTTTTTTGTAAATTGTAATAATGATTTCAACCAAATAAAAATACATTAAAACTGTCAGTTTAGTGCTTTCATTTTTATTAACATACATGTATGTAAAGAACTTTTCGATCTCACTCGTTATAATGTAAACATCAACAAGTCCACATGATTGTCATTAAAAATGATAACTTACATATATTAAGGATAACAAAAATAAAAAAAATATGTTAAGATTTCTTTCGTTTCACTCCTTCATTTTCTTATATCCATAACTATAATATTTTTAAATTAGTTAATTAAATTAATTTTAAACTTTTATTTTTACACTCACTAAAAAATAATTTTTAAAAAGTTTGTTTTCTAAGTCTTTTGTTTTTTCCGATGAATATTCATTGATGTTAATTAACATTAATTTAATTAATTTTTTCCCATTTACATATATAAATATTTATACAGAAATTCTTTAAAATTAAATAACGGCAATTAAAACAACAAAAAAACCAAAAAAAAATGTTACATAAGAAAGTAGAACCAAATAAAAAATATGCAAAATAACCGTGACTTTTTTTACTTCCTTTCAAACTATAAATATAAAATACATTAAGAAAAATAAACTCCATGAATAAATTCCCATGAATTTCATAACAAATTGCTGCTAGAAAAAATAAACTTCCACAACAACAACAAAAACACTTACCTTTTCAACTTAAATAGACCAAGAACTATTTTTTTTGTTTACGAATGAAATAAACCAGACATAAAATGACTGATGGACGTATACAAAAACCATTATTAAATTGTTGTTGTTGCTTTTTAGTTTGTAGTAATTTGTTAACAAGGCCATTGAGAAAAAAACAATAACAACAACAACTAGTAAAAAAAGTTCTCTTCCAGCAGCCAGCACACTAAACTGTCTGGCTGGTTTACTGGATTCTGTTTTTCCATAAAAGTCTTTATTTAAGTCTTTAACTTAAATAGTTAAAATAAACAGAACAAAAACAAAATACAAACACGTGAGCTTTTTTTTTTAGAAGCAGGAACAACAAAGTAAATAAGTATTTAAAAAAATAACAACAAAAACTAATATAAATAAAAAGCAAAGAATAAATAGAATGAATAATAGTTTGTGGTTTTTGTTGTTGTTGTTGTTGTTGTGCTGTTCTTTGGGTTAATAGCACACTTGTCTTGTCCCATAACTTTAGCACATGTTTAAGATTTTTATTATTGTTATTCCCATATCTGAAAGATTCCAGAGAGTTATTTTTAAGTTAAAGAGTTTAAGAGAAGTTTTTTTATATAAAGAGAATGTTTTTTTAATTTCAAAATTTGTGGGTAAAGTAAGAGAGAGAGAGAGAGAGAAGCTGGTGTTATAGAAAGATTAATGATTTATTTACATATTTTGTAAAAAGAGTGTTGCCAATTAGAGGGGAAAATTTCGGATTTGGGAATGGGAAAATTTGCATCCAAATGACATTTGGGGACTTTTTTTAAATGAAATATACAAGAGAAGGAAAATTATAAATACTTAAATGTGAGACCGAGAAAATCTAACACATATTCTGCCTCTTAATATTTCTGGGATTTGGATTATGGTAAGAGAATTGTCGGTTATAATTTGTAATGAAAATCGTATTGATTTGTTCGGAGCGTATCGAATGAATGACGAAAGAAGCATATTAAAATTATTAATTATCAAAAAATTAACCATGAATTAGTGATATTAAATAATATTTAGAGAACTTAGCCATAGATAGTGAAGCCAAGTCCGCTCAAAGTGTTCTGTATCTGTGGAAACAAAAAAGCTTTTCTTCTACTGTTTTGGAAATAATTTTAAATCACTTTCGAAACATTTCACTTTTTAAACGAATTTTACGCTACAGATGACCTGCAGTCGCTTGATCTGATCTCAAAAGCTCTTAATACAGAACACTTTTCAAATTAAACGTTACCCAATAATTTTTCCATCTTTCTGGTTAAATTCTATGCGCCAAAAGAACTCTATTTTTTAAGGCTTAAGAGAAAATTAAGAAACCCTGTTTTACTTAACTTTCAATAGTTGTTTTTTTTTAAATTGAAAGAATGTTATCAAACTTATGCAGGTAGGTAGACTCAGTAGAGGAGGCTAAGCCAATTTATTGGATTGTGCGTTAATGACAGCTCGTGGGCTAAAATGAAGATGAAACCGAGGGAAGACCTACGTTAGCTAATTACCAGTTCAACCTAGTGGTAAGAACGTACATGTAACATCTACTGACTTTTAATAACAGATGTTTATTTTTCAAATGACCATATTTTTATCATAGACATAAACCATATGAGATAGTTATATTATTATTAATTTGTATACCAATAAAAATTTAACTTTAATTAAAATAAAATAACTTTAATAAAAATTAAAAAATGAAAGCAAAAATAATCCCAAGCAAATTAAATAAAATCTCCTTTTAGGGAACTTATGAAAACCCGATTATTTCACTTGTTAAAAAAATCTGGCAAGCTTGAAAATTTATCATTAGATGATTTTATGAGTGTGAGTTTTAGAAAACTGTCAAGTTAACAGCTTTCTTTTAGCCAGAGCTTATAAACAAACTAACAACATTCACTTGTAACCAAGACTTGTTTGAAGCATCTACATAGACGTGAAACTAACGCTAGAAACCAAAAAAAAAAAAGAAAATCGGAAGATTAATAAAAAATAATAAAGAAAAGAAAAAAAAAAAAAAACAACTGTAACAATAATAATAGGAAAAAAGAAAATAAGAAAAACAACTATAAAGTGAAAATATTTTCTCAACTGATTTTGTGTTATTTAAATAAAATAAAGAAAATTAAAAAAAATATTATAATAATTACAATAATAAAATAATAATCAAAAAATAAAAAATAAAAAAATCATACCAAAATTAAAAAATAAATAATTTAATTTTTATAAAATAAATTATTTCAGTTATGGCCAAAATATATTTAATGAACAAAAAAAGGTTAAACTTTAAAATTAATTATTAAAAAATATTAAAAATAATAATAATAAATTCTTTTTTATTTGTTTTTTTTCTAATTCCAGTTAAATATTGTGTGTGTTTTTCTTATACATATATGAACATCCTAAACTTCGGACGTTTCAGTTTAAATTAAGGATCTTAAAACTCTTTCTCTGAACTTCTTCTCCTATCTCTACTATACATCCTTTCCCTTACACACATACAAACACAATGGGACGACAATATAGAAGATCAAATTGGCTGGCATTATTCTGTTTAATTTTAACCCTCAAAGTAAGTAGTTCTTTTTTATTTTATTTAAATTTTTAAATTAATAATTTTTGAAAAATATTCAAAAATTGTTCCAAAAAAATCAAAAAGAAAAAAATCACTTTTCTTTAAAATTAAAAAGTGAAATTAACACTTTTTCTTCAGAAAAACCAAAATTCCGGCTTAAATAAAAAAGTAACTGTTTTTTTTCTTTTTTTTTCGAACAAAAATTATATTTATTATTAACCCATTTCATTTGTCTGGTGAAATATTTAACAAAAAAATCTATAATTTCCATTTAAATGCAAATTTATTGTTTATATTTCAAACAAAACTACAGTTTAAAAGAGAAAGAGAAGAATGAAAGAAAAAATAATAAAAATAAAATTAAAAACAAAAAAAAAAACTATAGTAATTCAAATGAATAACCCCCTTCATTCATGTATTAAAATATATAGATTAGAGATCTATTGAGATGGTTAGTTTTTTATTTATTTAGTATGTAGTACACAGATATTAGTACAATTTCGCTTACATACATACAATAATATACACTTAGAGAAAAGAGTTTATTTTGAATATTTTAAAAATATTATTTCATTAGTTTAACAAGATCAAAATGAAGACCTTTTACATAGAGCTAATTTGAACTTATAAGTTAAACCTAATTAAAAATGTTCACTGAAACAAATTTAGACGATCTTTAAAATTGACATTGAGATTTTAGTTTTTCTTAAAATATTATATACAAATTCGGTAGCACTTTAAAATAATAAAAATATAAAGTAAATCTATAGAAATTTAATAAAAATTAGTTTTGTCAAACCGAGTTTAAGTTTTTCTCAAATTACTTAAACTATAGTTAAATTTAATAAAAAATAGTTTAGTCAACGCGAGTTTAAGTTTTTTACAAATTACTTAGACAGATGTCATTAAAAATCATTTGGCATTACTGAAAATACTTTTTTAGAAATTTGGCAGCACTTTAAATTTTATAAACAAAATATTTCAAGAATGCCATAAATTTACATTCTGATCCCAGTTTAGAGGATCGGTTTCGGCTTTGGGTTCATACGATTTAGAAATGGTTTAATTTTGTAACCTTTAAGCATCATCATTCATCTAACAAATAAAAACTTAGATTTTAAAAAGTATTGAGTTAAAACTACAGTTAATTAGAAAGTTTTAGAGTTCTTCATCCTAATAATTAAACAGAGATTTTAGAAATATATTTTCAGCCTCTTGGTTCTAAATATTATAAAATATTCATATATCGAGCAAAATCTTATCTCAATTTCTTATTTGAATTGCGATTTTCAAATTTCCCCAATTTTTGTGATTTTCAAACTAAAACAATTTCTGATACCCCGTTTTAGTTAAAAGTTTTTTAAAGAGCCATTCTGAATAAATCAAAACAAATGACAGTCAGATGGGATTCCTTAAAAGTTGTAAGATGCGGTTCGAATAGTTGTAATGAAACGATCAATATATTCAAGTCGTTTTCCGTAGATGATTTTTTCTTCTTTCGGTATGGGTATTTGACAATTTCAACAGCCCATAATATAAACACACTTCTGATTCCACCAAATACAAAGCATTATTTTTCCATTATGGACAATTTGCTTCATATTGACCGTTTGTCTGTATATATCCAATTTTTATCATACGATGTAAAATAATTTATGTTTGTAGCACCATTTTCGATGTGTAAAATATTCTTTTAACGTCTATCTGGTAGAAATCATACAGACCCGACATCTTAGCTTCTGAACATATTCTCATGTAACAGCATGATATGGTTTGTTGTATGATCCTTAATAGATAATGAAAGTTCTTCTTGTGTTTGACATTAGCGATTCAGGAACCGATTTCTAGCTTCTGATAATCTTCAGTGAAAATGCTTATAATTTATTTTCTTTTGAAGGTTTGAACCTTCTAGGCTGACTAGATATCGTCTTTATTTTTGTGACGCATTTTATTCCTAAAGAAAAAAACGCTCTCCGCAAATCATTTTTGGGTCTTAATTCCTGCATGAAGCCGATGGACAAGTTTTTTAGAAACTAAAATCGGGTTGTTGTAAATGCTTTGAAGATTATAGTCAGAAATTTATCTATATACGGGAGAAGCATTACAAAATGATTTATGTCGATTAAATTTTTATTATTTAGATGATGACAGATCAACCTCAAAAAGCATCTGGGAATATAAGAAATAACAAATTACACGGACTTTAAATATTTTTAAAATCCGAAGCTTTGCCAGTTTTCTTCTTGTTCTCTTATATTATAAATTTAATGTCGTAAATTATTTTTTTTTGGAAATTGTCGTACAATTTCTTTAAGTGTAGCTTACATTTATTACCTGGCCTAACTAAACGGCACATATATGTTTGTATGAATGTGTGCATTTTAAACGTACAAAATTTGTATTTCATATAAATCATAATAATAAGAAAGAAAATCATTTGAAATCAAAATATAATGCGATGATAATAAAGAAAACATAAAGAAGATGAGATAAAGTATGAAGAAAAAATACCAACTATGATATGTATGCAACACTGTTCGACATTCAACATTGACCGTTACGCATTGCATTTGCAACACACAAACTCACACATACACACACACACATGTAGAGCATACACTATATTTTGACGTTGGCATTTACAACCGTTTTATTTAAAGCTGTATAGTTGGATTTTGAAAAAAAAAACATAATAATATATATTTATGTATAAAAAATCATATGATGATGTGTGGTTTGGTTAAGTTTGAATGGTAATACTAGTGGAAATAGATCGGAATTGAGAGAAATGATTTATTCAGATATGATGAAGTTTTGTTTGAAAATATTTATTAGAAAAATGGTGCATAACATTTGAAATAATGTTGGAACTGTTTTCAAAATTATTTTACCAAATCTGGACGATTAGACTAATAAGCAATCTGTTACAGATAGTGCAAAAAGATCTTAATGATATTTGGAAGATAATTAAAAGTACAATGAAATAGCACCCTGAATAGATCAGTACTCTAACTATTCGTTGTGGAAAGTTCTGAAGAAAAATTATTAAAAAATTAGTGGCAAAGAATAGTATATAACTCATAACGTCTGATGGACTTTGAACGGTCTTAATGTTTCGAGTTAACTGATACAAAACAACCAACTTCTTTTATTTGTACCAAAAAATCATGAGGAGCTAGAGAAATAGAGAAACCTTGTTTAAAAGCACTAAACACATCTAAAATGAAATGTTAAACCAGTTCAAAAAAGTGTACGTCACAATTAAATCTCGTTTCCACAATAATTGGATGTCTCCTCCGGAAAGACTTGTGTTATATGATAAGCCAAAGATTTTAAAACCCAGGAACAAATGTATAAACCGGAAGTTTTTTCCCAAGGAAAGAAAAAACTGTAAGAAATAAGATTTTGTAAATGGAGAATTAAAGAGCAATAAACATGTCTTTCTAAATATCGGAAACTATAAATGGAAATATGAAACCAGTTCCAAACACAAATAATTGAAACAAGAATTAAATCTTGTTCACATGACAATTCGATTTGAAACCCAAGAGCATTTTGGAGAAAGTTAAGGAATCAAAAGTAGTCATAATTTCCCAAAAAGATCTTGGAATGAAAAGCAATAGGAAATTGCGGCAAAAGAAGCCAATCATTTGTTACGACGGGCTCTATAAGCACCGAAATATATATCAATGAAAGTTTACAAAAAAACTGTCTTTCTTTCATAAGATTTCTAATATGACCAGTTCTTTTGGCCGTACTTGAAATCCTGTCACTATAGTAGACAAGCCGTTAAGTGGTACAAGAAAAATAATGTGATATTTGTACCAAGAGAGACAAATCCTTCGACTTGCCCGACATCTTAGATTCTGAACATATTCTCATGTAACAGCATGATATTGTTTGTTGTATGATTGTAATGATAATGAAAATTCTTCTTGCGTTTGACATTAGCGATTGAGGACCCGATTTCTTAGCTTCTGAACATATCTGTATGTTCTTGAATAAAGATTTGATGTGTGACTTAAAATTTAAAAGAAAATTCAATTTTGCGATTGATAACAATCTTCAGAGACAAAAAGTAAAACAGAGTGTCCAAAAATGTAGTAGATTTTAAACAGAGATGGTCTACCTGCTCGAGTAAAATGACAGAAAGAAATATATGATCGTTAATGGGTTTCCGAAATAGGTTCTAAATTTTATTAATAGTGATTGAAACTATAATTCTTTTTAATATTAAAAATAACTTTAATCATTTAAAAAATAAAACTTTTAGTTTAAGGTCACTTTAATTTTTATAAACACATATGTAAGTTAAGATTTTTTTCTACCTCACTCCTATAAGAATTTTTCGATCTTACCCTTTCAAAATAATTAAATATATTTCAAACATATTTTCACATTAAAACCGCTGCTTCTAAAAATGGAGATAATTTAATTATAACTAATCTTCACTTTTGATTTAAAAGAATGATCGATTTTGAAAACAATCAAATACTTCTTTTAAGATTTGTTTTCCTCAAAAACTGGTTTTCAATCAAATTAAAATTGGAAACTCCAAACATTTATAATTATCATTAATTTATGTGATCGTTCCGTTATTAAGTCAAAATTTCTTTTTAATTGTTCGATCGTGCAATTTTAAACATTCATTTCGGAAATAATGATCATATTACACTGTTATTAATTAAACACAACATAATTAATGACTTTTAAATGCTTTAAAAACGAAAAATGATTTTAATAAATTTTCTTTTTTTCTTCTTATTTTCTAAAAAAATCATGTTTAGTTATTTTCTATCGAAATAAAGCCATCAAAAAATAGTGAAAACTATGCCACAACCATCACTACACACAACCACCTACTTTAGTTGCTTATTTCTGAGTGTATGTGTGTGTAAGAAATGAAGACAAATTTTGCAATTTTTCAAAATTTATTGAACCAAATTTTCTAATTAAATGAAAATTGTTGTTTATTACACTGAAATGTTTACAATTCAATTTGGCCATAAAAAGAAAAACATGAAACAAATATTTGTTAAATTAACAAAAGTGTGTTTAACGAACAAATAAGAATGTTATATTCGGCTATGCCGAATCTTAAATACCCGCCACCAAAAATTCCTAAGAAATAAATACATTATATTTCGTACATACGTACATCACAAACGTATACCAAATATATGAGCGATACCGTGCCATTTAAATAATGCGGTTTCCAGTGAAAGTGATATTTATATCACAGTTCTCTAAACCAGTGACAGTGATCGGATCGGATTTTTTTTTAAATAACTCCAAAGGCCAGAATATATTTTAATTTTTTATTTAACACCTAAAAGAAACCAGGTGTTGGAAAACTACGGAAAACTATTCTCACCAAGACCGCGAGGTGATTGTACTATTCAAAAGGGTTCAACAAATCGCAGTTTCTGTTAGAGTTGATAATCTGCGTCGTAGAATGGAAATGGTTAATTTTAATTCCTCCCGAAGAAATTTCTTCGAAAAATCAAGAAGAAGTGATTTACCAATCACAGTGATTAAGTCAAAGCTGTGAAAATATATAGAACTTTTTTTCAGAGTATGGAAAAATTCGAAGCAAAATCTCTAGTTTCAAATTATTTTTATTTTTCTCTTCTTTGAGAAGATTAAAATAATTAAACTCTTCTTTTTCGATTAAAATTTTAATCTTTATTTTTCCGATTATGCTCTGTGCAAAATCGAAAAAAAAATATTGTATTCTTCTTTTAGCGAAGAGCAAAAAAAACGATTTTTATTTTTTCACTCCTCAAAATTGTGTGCTTGTGCATACAAGCACAAAAAATCTTATCGCAATAAAACTTACTGTTGTTGTTTTATACTAAAAATGCACGCATTTGTTAATTTTTATCTTTTTGTTTATTATCATTTTTTTTAGAATTAAACTCTTGTTCAAAGAGCGATGAAAAATAAAACTCTTTTTTTTTAATTAAAATTAAACTCTTTGAAGGATTCGATAGTTTGAAGAATAAAAAAAGAGTCAAAAACCGTACCTTGCTCTTTTCTACTAAATCGATTTTAATGATTTTTGGAATAGAGCAAAGTTCACATAACTTAAAATTTCGTTCTAATTTGTCGCCTTATAATTGACAATTTTACGAAAGTTTTTTGTCTGAACTTAGAGGTTGTCTCAGATATCGGTGTATATCTTTTAATTAACTGAAATGATTTTAATGTAGAAAACTTCTCAGGACTACAGCAAATACTAAGCCCATTTCATTTCATAGAGCTCTGTAAATTTTCTGAATGAGAGCATGCCAACAACAGACAGACGGACATAGGTATTTGATGCAAGAATATATATACATTATTCCTTTTTAGCATTATACACAGAATGACAAAGTTAATATACCCTCGTCACCACTTTTGATGGTGGAAAATATAAACATGATTCGAAGTTGTCTTTTTTTTAATAAAATATGAAAACTAAATTTTCATTTTTCAAGCATTTTATTATTTTATTATTTATATTTGTATTTGTAATTTTATTCATTAATCTTTAGTTTTGGCTTTAATTTGTTTAATATATTATTGGCTCTAACAAACAACTTTTATATTAATTTCTTTCTTATTTTTCTTCATTTTGTGTTTTTTTTTATAAATTATTGTTATTATTGTTGTTTTTTCATACTCGTATGAATTTAGCGAAAATGCAGTTATGCTCTGATTTGTACCAGTTTCAACTTTCTTTCATTCATTCAATTTAATAATAAAAAATCATATTTAAAAATATCAGTTTTTGTTTTCTTTTCTATAGATTTTTTTCAATTTTTACACAGTCGTTTTGTTTTTATTTTATTTGATTTTAAGTTTTTGTAAAAATTTGAAATGAATTAATGAAATTATTAAAGAATTGAATCAATATGTTCTAAATAAATTAAAATTAATTCAAATATTTAAATAAGAAAATTATAGTCAAGTTCGGCTATCTTATGCCCTACACCATATTGTGGGATGTAAAATGGCAAATAAAAACAAAGTTTTCTCATTTTTGTTGAAAAAAACGCATCAATTTTATAATTAAACAATTTATTATTTTAAAAAATTTGTTTTGAATTTTTAAAATGTATTTTTTATTAAGAAGTGAGATCGAAAAAATATAAGCATACATGTGAGTTAATAAGAACGACACCACAAAACTTACAGTTTAAATTTTCAATTACAAGTGTTGGAATTTCAAACTTTTTTCGGAAACTCTTCCATTAACGCTCTTATTATGATTTCCGTCATTTTGCTGAACAGGTAGTCTTTCACCGTTTAAAATTTACCACACTTTTAGACACTTTTTTATGCTTTTCAATTCTTTTTTTAACAAGAGCCCTATATTTCTCCACTACTCTTGGAACAAATATCACATTATTATTTTTGTACCACTCAAGGGCTTGTTTACCATATTGCTTGCCAAACCAAGAACTATTTGATAAATTTTGAGTGCTTTTGGGTTTTGAACTTTTCTTCAACATTCCCTCGAGCATCAACAACATAAAAGGTTGACCAGAAAGTTGCGAAAATCGTTATTATGCGGCAAAGAATATATTGAATTCAATTTCCGTGCTCTCTTTTTGTCTTTAATTTTTTAGCAGCATTCCTGTCAGAAATTTTTGTACCAAAATAGCCCGAACACTGAGCTAACTGGGCTGAGGATTTTTTTCTACCCTAACCTGAAGGTTATGGTAGACTTTTGAATTCTTGGTCGACTTTTGTTAGGACCAAGTTTATTTTTGTCAAAAATATTTAATAATTTTAGCACGCACTTCCTGGCTCTGAAAGATGCAAGAAACTTATGCTTTTCCAAATGGACAATTAGTCAGTGGGATGAACGGACATCGTTAAAGTGATTCTGTTGAATTCTGTTAAATTAACATAACAGATTTTGCTTCATAGATAAAAAGATGTTAAATCAATATTGTTTCACAGTAAATGCAGTTACATACACACAGAAAAAAAGAAAATATATAATATAACGATCAATGAAAATGTAGAAATTTTAATCAAAGATTCATTCCATTCCATTCACTTAATCGTTTGATGCTTGGTCAAGTGTAGCTATGATCTGAGCAGATTTCCAATTCAATTTCAATTCAGCTTCTTCAATGGTTGCTGTTTTGAAAGTAACAATAAATTTGTAATAGTTTTTGTTTTCGTTTAAAAATTTGAAAAATATTTCGATTTTTTTAAGGGTCCTGATTATTTAAGCGTTTTCAAGGTTTCTTACTTTTATTTGCTTAGACTTTGAAGTCTTTTCAAGAAATGATTAAATTAGAACATTAAATTTTTTTCTCAAGATCCGGAATAGACTCAGAATCTCCCATCCACATAATTCGTTTAGCACGATTAAAAAAAATTTATTGCTTTTTCAGATTAACAGTGAAAAAAGTGAAATTAAAGGTGAAATTAATTCATTTTGTAGTAAAATTTTCATTTGACAGAATCAGTTTATTTTCAGCATTAATAATTTCTAAATTATTTATCTATGCAACTCAACAATAATCTCTAATTCCCTCATAAACCTCTCCATATTACAAAATATTGTAATTGAACTGATTTTCGAACAAAAGATCTTTATAAGAGATAAAAACTTAATTTATTTAAAAACTACATTAAATCCAATTAATAATAAAACAACAAAACATGATTAAGCAGCCAATTTGAAAATATTTTAAACAAGTTTCATTTAAAGTTAATTTTGTAAATTGCACAATGGGTCTTATGACATCATCATTTACATGTTACATTTATCCACAAGATTTACAAAAAAATTAACATTTTAACACAATTATTTGAAATTTTTGAAAAATAACATAAAATGAAAATAATAATAACACATACGAGGGTTATTACATAATAGACCAACCAAGCATTAAACTGCATAAACATGGCGATGAAGATTCATACCCGAAAAATGTTGTCTACCTGTTGAGATTTCAAACAAATTACAAAATCTTTTCAAAAATAATCATTCATAAAAGTGGTTTTGATTTAGTATTTGGTAAATTGTGACTCAATATTTTAAGTAAATCACCAATTTAAAAAATTAGGAAAACATTTAGTTTTATTTAAAATTGTATTAACTGATTTCTATTGTTTTCAAAATAATAAAAATATTTAACATTTTACATAATCCATCTGTTACGCTACTTTAACTTAAATACAAAATACAATTAAGAATACTACATTCGGCTATGCCGAATCTTCAATAGCCTTCACAACAAATGCGTGTGAAGCAAATACGTTATGTTTCATGCATACACATTTACATATACACTCAAATACGTTATTTTTAAATCACTGTTCTTTAAAACAGTGATAATGATCGTAATATTTCAAAAGAAAACAATATTTTTTTATAAAAAATGATTATATGAATATGAGAGTTCTGAATCTCAAATTTATGTTCAGCACCACCTTTTAGTAATTTTTCTGGCTCAAAATGAAAACAAATACATTTAAGTATGCAACTAATAAAAAAGAACTACATTAATAGTATTTCATAATTTCAGTCACTGTTGTTAACAGTGATTTACCAATCACAGTCTTGAAAAGATCGCTCATCTCTACTATATATACAAATATTTCTCAGATATTACACGGTACACTTAATGAGTCATAAAAGTATTTATATTTTTCTCTATAACTTTTTTCTACTGAACCGATTTGATAATTTTTATGCTTTTTGCCTAAACTTAGAGGTTGTCTCCAATATCGTTCAATATATTTTAATATACTGAAACGATTTTGCTGGTTTTAAATAGGAAACTTCTCCGGACTATAACAAATACTTGGACAAATTCAAATGAGCTCTGGCAATTATTGTGGATGTGAGCATGCCAAAAACAGACAGATGCACAAACAGAAGGACATAGCTTAATCGACTCAGATTATGACTTGATGCAATAATATATAAACATTAAGAGGTATGACGCACTCCTTCTTAGCGTTACATATGGAATGACAAAGTAAATATACCCCCTACACCACCTGTAGAGGTGGAGGGTACAATAATTATTCTACCTCAGACAAAAACATTTTTTCTTTTCATCAATTTAACAATTTTTTTTTAATTTCAACTTTCCATTTTCCTTTTTCCAGAATGTCTATTGTGAGGGACCACATGTGGATTCAGCTTCTCTGCCTTTGGAACACAGATCTGTCTATGGACCACCACCACCACAATCTCCCGTCTATGGTGCGCCACAAACAGCGTTAGCGGCAGGTCCCAGTAATGATATCTCCGATGAAGCTTGGCCTTTGGCTTCAACCAACGATAGTCCTCAAATCAAACACTTGCAAGTGCAGTGTGAAAAGACTCATATGCGTGTTAATATTGAATTTGATCGTCCCTTCTATGGTATGATATTCTCGAAGGGCTTCTACAGTGATCCCCATTGTGTACATTTGAAACCTGGTACCGGTCATTTAAGTGCCACATTTGAAATATTCTTGAACAGCTGTGGCATGACCAGTTCGGCTAATCATAATGCTGCTGGCTATGGTGCACCCACACCATCGGGTAGTTATGTTGAGAATACCATTATTATTCAATATGATCCTTATGTGCAAGAAGTTTGGGATCAGGCTCGTAAATTGCGTTGTACTTGGTATGATTTCTATGAAAAGGCTGTGACTTTCCGTCCATTCCAAGTTGATATGTTGCATGCTGTAACCGCTAATTTCTTGGGTGATAACTTACAATGTTGGATGCAAATTCAAGTTGGTAAGGGTCCTTGGGCTTCCGAAGTTTCAGGTATTGTTAAAATTGGTCAAACTATGACCATGGTCTTGGCTATTAAGGATGATGAGAATAAATTCGATATGTTGGTGCGCAACTGTGTGGCTCATGATGGCAAACGTGCTCCCATCCAATTGGTTGATCAAAATGGTTGCGTAGTGAGACCAAAGATTATGAGTAAATTCCAAAAGATTAAGAACTTTGGACCTTCCGCTTCTGTGGTTAGTTTTGCCTACTTCCAAGCCTTCAAGTTCCCCGATTCCATGAATGTTCACTTCCAATGTGTAATTCAAGTATGCCGTTACAATTGTCCAGAACCCAAATGCGGTCCAAGTTTAGGAGGTGGTGATTATGGTGTACCACAACTTGGAGGCAATGGATTGACCTCGGAATATGGTGCCCCAGAGCCTTATGAACGTGGAGATTTCGGTTTAGGTGGCCTACCACCAGCTGCTTATCCCGATCCTAGACATCCCAGTGGCGATTCAACTGGAGCTTATTCTGAAAATCAACCAGATGTTGTTCCTTCTCCTCAAGCTCAAACCGCTGGTGCGGATTCTGGACCTTCTAGCTCTCAGGCTCCCGCTCAAAACCTCAACGAATTACACATGCCACCACCACCACTTCCTGGACAACCCGGTCAATACAACACTGTTAAACGTAAAGACGATATAGAAGGTGGAAACTTAGTATCTCTTGGAGGTCGTCCTCGCTCCGTAGAGGGTCTTGATGATTTACGTGGCGTACGCAGACGTCGTGATACTATGGATATTGTTGTTAAGCCCCGTATCTATAAACGTGATGCCCAAGAAATGACCGATGTTAATACAAGTCGCATTATCCAAGTCGTTGCTCCCGGTGATGTTAACTTTGCTCTCAACAGCAATGCCAATAATGAGACTGTGGTTATACAATCAGCCCGTAATGCTGATCCCGAAACGATTTGTATGTCTGTGCCCAGTTTTGTAGGCGGTCTTGTTATGCTCCTACTTGTTTTGGCAGTTGCCTCCCTAGTCGCCGCTTTCTTGTTTGTTCGTGTACGGCATTTCGATCGTAAAGGATCTCCCATGGGTTATCATAACTAATAGTCCTTATAGTTAGTTATGTTATGTTCTCATTTTCTCCTTTCATTTTTCTCACTTCACTTTTAAGCAGTATCGATACCAATTTAAACGAAAACGAAGTTTAACGCTTTTTTCCGATATAAGCGTTTTTTCTACTTTTTCTTTCGCTTACGTTTATAATTTAGCATCATTTATTTATTTATTTATTATTTTTAATTTATTTATTTTTATCAACCTCCTCTTTCCACCTTCCGTCTTCGTCGTTAATGTTTAAATTTATTTTTAAATCCATTGAGTTTTGGATTGACAATTCATCATTTTTACATTTTACATATTTTAAATCCATTTTACCTCTAATCAAGAAAATAATATTAAAGGGAACAAGTGAAATCTTTTAATTTGTTTTAAGTTTAATTGCGTGAAAAGGATTTCATTTTATTATTATTATTTATGTATGTGTGTAATTTATTTATTATTTAATTTATTTATTATTTTTGTATTATTTATTTCCGTTCTGATTATTTTTTTATTTATTTAATTAAGTTTCGAAAAAGTTTAACGAATAAAAAGAAGTAAAAAACGAAATTTTATAAAATAAAAAATGAAAAATAACGTCTTTTTTATTAATAAATTTTAAATGAAAGTTGGTGTTCGTGTGAACAGAGGGATCGTACGATCGTCATTTTATAATTTGAAATAATAAAATAAAAATTTTAAATTGAAAATTATCTGTTTTTAATTATATGTTCAGGTAATATCGAAATAATAATTCGTTTCATATTCAAGAATTCCGAACACAAACATATTTGTCCAAATTATGGAGTGGAATCGATAAATTCTTAACAAACATATATGTAAATAAAAGCGAAACCACTAAACTTAAAGTTTTATTATTTTTATTTTATTGAAATTACAGGTAGTCCATTTCCGTTTAAAGTCTACCACACGTATTTTGTGCTCTTAAAATTTCTTGGAACAAGAACCGCATATCTCTTTACTGCCCTTACCACATTATTGTTATTGTACCACTCAAAAACTTATTACCATAGTAACAGGATGCCAAGACAAACCAATAATAAGTGGACACATTATAAAATCTAGTGTGGAAGCAGGCTTTTTGTATACATTCCTTGCTAATTATTTATCAATAAATTTGTCTTCAACATTCCCTCTAGCATCAGCAACATAAACATTCTTGTCAGGAATTTTTTTAGCCTTGTATGTATTTTTAACTTTAACTTTTCGTACCGGGCTGAGCTAACCGTGCAGTTTTCCTACCGGTTTTGTTAAGAGCTTATGACATATAAAAATTATCCTTTCCCGAAAACTTTCGTATATTCTATTCATCTCTTATAGTTTTTCATCAGTCCAATTGTCACAATTTTACAGATATATCGATGAATGGTAAATATGATATGAATTTTTTCCATGGACATGAAAAATGATGCAATATTTTATGTACTTTTCCTAATAATTTTTTAAACTCATTAAATATACATATGGAAGATCTTTCCACAAATCAACGTAGTTTAAATTTATTCAGAACATACATTTTTACCACTTTTTATGAAAATTGGAGGAATTAAAAAAATTTTAGATGAAATAAAATATCTATATATTTGTTGGTTTGTTTGGGACTTATAGGCATCTAAATTACTGGAGCGATTTTGCTGAAATATTCACAGAATCTTATAGAATTAAGGAGAAGGTACCCCCATACAAAGCAAATATTGATTATCGAACATATGAAAAACTATAACAGCGAAGGTTGACAAATTAGGTCCCAATCACTCCTTCAAAGAACAGTTTTACTGAACAAAATGTAGATCGAACAGGATCAGGGAGAGAAATACGCCCCAGTACAATGCAAATATTAATCATCAAATATCTAAAGAATGTAAAACAAATGGGATCAGGGGGAAAAGTAAAAACCGAAAAAAAGCAACAAATATTTACATTTATTAGAAGTCTGGAAAAAGCTATAACCAAACAATTGTAAACACTTTGAGATTTAGAATTCAGCATTTGAAATTTTAGAACACATTGGTTAAAGTAAAAATTTTGAATAAAAAAAATTGTCAAATTCGAGAAAGTCTATTTTTAGTCCTATGGGTTCTCCGTTTCAAAATATGCACAAAAGCATTATTTTTGAACTGGTCAAAATTTAATTTATTTTATAATTTTTTTTTTGTTTTTTAACTTAAAAAATTTGAACGAAGTTGGAGCAATATGTTCGATTATATTATTGAAAGAACTTACTCACAATTTGACAAAATTTTGGAAGTATAAAATTCAAATTCAAGTAACTCGAATACTATAAAATCTAAATAACCCCCTTTGTACCCTTTAACTGGGCCCATGAGGGTCTGCACAAAATTATAAAGCTACACTCCTCTGCTATCATATGTTAAATTTCATGTAAATCCATCCAGACGATTAAAAGTAACGGGTTTATTTTAAAAAAATCGATTCTGACTGAGTATTATTATGAAAATAAAATTTGTGTAAGACTTAAGCGTATTTGAACGATTCCTTCTGCGGGACGAAAGCATAAAATTTTAGACAATCGTCCAATTGACGCCAAATATATGAGATTTATGCACTTTCGGGTGTACATTTGTATGGAACCAAATGGACAGATTTTTATCAATTCTTTGTCTTTATGCATATAAATACTATGTGACAAATTACGTCAAGATATCTTCAAAACGGTTCTTTCATTTTGATCATAAGCTTGGTAATGAACTTACATGCCTAAATCGATGTACCACTGATGATTCTGAGTCGATCGGTAGCATGATTTTTAACGAAAAAAATATATACATGTACTACTTATATTTTATAGTTCAAGAGTTTTTGGCATTTCATTGATTTCAACACCAATGTTTGGATCGTGATAATATTTAGTTATATTAAGATTTATATACGTAGAAACTCTGTTCGTAAAATATAATTCTGGATCGGTTTATAGTTTCTCATGTTTTCTAAAACCCTATTACAAAAAAAACTTTTAATTCTAATAAATGTCCCTTAAATATTTAATTATGATGATATTTTTCACCAAGAAAAATTGCAGAATGACCGATCCACAAATTTAAATTATTCCTATGCACCAAATCCTTCTTACGATTAGAAATAATATTCACACCATAAATATTTATTATTGTGGCATTTTTCACACTTGAAGTAAAGTGTGAAAAATGCGAATTTATATTCCATATCTATTCATATCATTATATGTCTTTCACGATTTTTATATGTATGGGAATCAAAAATGTAAAAATTTAACTTATCTGTAATGCTATAATTACATGAAAATATTTTACTGATAACATTGAAAAATTCTATAATTGGACTTATAACATCAGATATTTAATTAATCGAACAGGTTTTAAAATCATTTAAAGTACAGAGTTCGCAATATTAATTTAAATAATATATAAATAACAATGTTTTTTAACAATAATCAAATTACAGAATATATTACAACTCCTATTTGTACCCTACCCATTTCATTGATTATTTAAGGAGTGAGATCGAAAAATTCCTTATACACGATTTTCATTAAAACTTGTAACCCAGATATTATTTGATTTTAAAATTTAATGTCAAACATGAATATAAAATTATAAAATATTTCCAAAACCCAACTTGGCCCTTCAAAAAGTTGGTCACTGCATCTACAAAGGTCTGCCGTCGAATTTTTTTCAATGCTCAAACAAGTAAATGCTACATTCAGCTATGCCGAATATGCGATTGAAGAAAATACGTTAGGTTTCGTACATACACTCAAATATGCAATATAACGATTTTCTTAAATATAACACTGGAACTGTTAATGAGTCATAAAATTAGTTTTATTTTTGGAATATTACTTTTTTTCTACTGAACCGATTTTTATAATTTTTGGAATGGCAGTGAAGCATACGTAACCTAAAATAATGGCAAATTTCATTATATTTTGTTGACTTATAATGCACAATTTTACGAAAGTTCTTCCCTTGAACTGAGAGGTTTACTATGATAGAGGTTTATATCTTTAAATATAGTGAACCGATTTTGCTTGTTGTAAATAGGAAATTTTCAGGACTACAACAAATACTCAGGCCAAATTTCATTAAGCTCTGTTAATTATTGTGGATGTGAGCATGCTAACAGACAAAAGACAGACGAACATAGCATAATCGACTCTGATTTTGACTAGATGCAAGAAGGCGTTTGACGCGTTACACAGGGAATGACAAAGTTAATAAATATACCCCCATCTTGCGGTGGTGGAGGGTATAAAAATGTAAGCTTGTAAATGAAAATTCGAAACAGACGGGAAGGTACTTTAAAAAAATTTCGAAAATATTTCAAAAGATATTAAATCTTAAACGGATGTTTACATGAGAGCTATAGGAAATTATGGGCCGACCTTAGGAAAAATTCAAACAGCGATTACTGCTAAGATTTATCTTATTTCCAACAAATATAATTACAATACTAACGCAGAGTGTTTTAAATGACATAAATGGAAATAAATCTGTAACTAATCAGATTTCAATGAAATCGGACACTTTGGGTCATAAAAAAATCCGAATAAATAAATAAAAATTTTCATATATGAAGACCTACAAAAACCTCGTCGTATGCTTAAAAACTCTCTTAGTGTTATGGAGATATTAAGCTTCAAAATAGTTTCAAAATCGTTTATATTTTTCGATATTTAATGAGCTAAACTCCATTCCGTAGGGACAGTTTTGTGGGGCCCCTATGAAATAATTAACCGATAATCACCAATAGACTTTGATACTATATATATCAAATTTCAGTAAGATATCTTCAAAACTGCAACCTGTACTTTGAAAACAAGTTTTCATAGCTATCCAGACGGAGGGACATGGTTAAATCGACTCAAGAAGTTAATGTCAGTAGGAGTGTACTTAAAAATGGTGGAAGCACTATTTTTTCTGCCCATTACAAAAAACACATAATAACTCAACTACCTACGGTCATTTAGGATGTAAAAGATAGAAGAGGAAACTGGAAGAAGTACACAAAAAGTCGATTAATGTTGAATTAATACTTACGTTCACAACAATGGTCCAAGAAGAAATATTATATAAATTACTACCAATTTGATTAGACTTCGTGCTAATGCCAAAATCAGTTTTCTTTACAAATTTCATCAAAAGTTCAAACATATATCGCAACCAGTTATGAATTTTCAGTGTCTTCTTAAATTAGATTAAAATAATATAATTTTGAAAATCTCTTTGAAGTGAATATCCCCTATATAGCAAAAATACAACCTTAACTAGTATCTATTGATAAGACAAATTACAGATATCCACAATGACTTTTCAAGAAATTATCAATGACAACTTAAATTGATTAGATTTGAAGGATTTACATAGCAAAACATGAAATTGCGAGAGATAAATAAACAAAAACAAGTTAGAGTGTAATTATCGATTAAAACCGACTATATAATAATACCCTACACCAAGACGTTAGAATGAAATTTGTATTTGTCATTCTTGGGAATAAATTAGAATAACATATATTCTATAATACTTATGTTTTAAAAATTCCTAATGAACAAATGCTTAAACTATAGTAAAAATGGTATTTCAGAATTGTTTTCTCATATTGGAGTCATAATAAAATTTGGATTGATGTTCTTAAAATTCATTACACATTTTTGCGCCAGTTAAAAATTTAACCGAATTCCATGGAAATACTAATATTTAAGAGTTTTTAGGCTAAAATTCTTTTCTGAAAATTTGAGCATTATCATATTTAAGACAATCAAAAATATGCTAAATTAAGAATGGAACTATTCCACACTAATCATTCCGGGATGGAGTCTTAAAGGCAGCATGGAAAATTATTCTGCCGAATTTAAAGAGAACTATTCCATATTTTAGAGTTTTATATGCTTAAAGGCTTATTTCGGACAAGGTCCTTGTATTGGAGCTAGGTAAAACAAATTCAAATTTTGTACTATAATAAATTCACAAAGTCGTATTCACAAAGTCAGATTTAGATGAATGGTATTACGATATATGTTGAGTTCTGTCTCAGATATCAGTTTATAATTATTTTATTATTGGACCGATCAGGTTTCTTCGCAAAATTTTTCTGTGCTTTATGGTTCAACAAATCGTAAACACTCGAAATATTAAAATTTGACTTGACTTTTGGTTTGTATACGTGCTAGAGTTATTTATGGATCTATATTTTTGAAAATTTTGATTTGGAATAATAGAAAATTTAATCGTGTCAAGTTTTGATTAAAATGTCTTCATACATTTGAGTTCATGAGCTTATGACTTTATGACCATTTCATGCCAAATTTCGTCAAGAGATCTGTAAAATTGTATCGTGTCCACTGTTTACAAGGACAGACATTCCAGCACTGTATAACAACTCAGATAATTATTCTGAGTGATCTATATAGTTAAAAAATGGGTGCAACATAATTTGCTCCTGTATGTGCCAAACATGATCACAAACATATTGTACCACAACCACTTAAAGTGCTGTAGGGTATGCTAAAACTATATAATCAAAGTGCAAAATTGTAGATATAAGTACTTAGATAAAAAAACACATTTATTGGTTTTGTACAACTTTTAACTAAACAAAACTATTAACGAATTTATAGAAAAATGCCCTAATAAGTTTAAACTAATTTTACTACATTTATAAAATTAATTAAATTAAAATGAACAGCAGCACCTTCAAATTTCTAAATAAAATTTAAAATATTTAAATCCCAGAGAAGATTTGTTCACATGAAAACTTTCTCTTGATCGCTTTTACGTTTGTGAGGTGATAGAAATTGTTAAAACGTTACGCACTACGTGCATCATTGATCGTAGCTGGAACATGTACTTCTAAACCATCCATATCTTTGGTTAAATTGATTTGACAACCTAAACGTGAAGTATCAGTTAATTCATAAGCTAAATCCAACATATCCAACTCTTCGTCGCTTGGCTTGTCGGGCAGTTTATTATAGTCTTCTGATTTGAAAATTAAATGGCAAGTCGAACACGTCAGTGTACCTTCACAGGCACCAAAACCATCTAAATCTATGTTATTGTTGACAATTACATCTAACAAAGAATCTCCTTCTTTACCCTTTGTTTTAATCTTTTCACCGTTGGCTCGTATAAACGTCACATTAATACTTGATGATGAACAATAAAAAAGAAAATGACAAATTAACATACGGAAAATAGAAAATATTTCAAAATCTCTCTTACTCTTGTTTCAGGGTCAAGCCCACTGTAAAATTGCGCACATTTTGTTTACTTAATTGTTGCCATCCTTCTGTTCTACACAGCAAGGTCGTTGCCAGCGGACGTCGCAAAAGGAAATTTGTACATTTTAAAGTTGTTTTAAGGGCCATAACTATTTGTTCGTTTTGTTTAAGAAGTAAAGTATTTAATGACAAGGGCCGATAAAACGTTATTACCTAATAATGTATACAACTTTCTATCACACAATTGATAATCAACTATTTTAATGGGATTGTAGTGCCATCCAGAAAATAAATTCAATAAATGAAAATATTAAGGTATGAGAGAGAGAGAGAGAGTGAATGCAAGAATCAGTGTTGCCACAACACCTGAGATAAGAAATTACATATTGGATTATAAGAAATTACCTAATATCATTTTATTTTAATGTAGTTTTTGCTGTACAAATATATTTGACACATATATTTTTAAATAATTATATTTTTAATAATTATGGTCTCTCTTCCATAATGTTATCAAAATTTAAACAAAATATTTAAAAGTGCAATAATTCGCAAAATCACAAACAACCTCTGAGTAATGGCCTATACTTTAATGCAGAAATAAAGAAATAGGCATTAATCCCCATAGAACTTGATTGTATAATTCCATTTGCGAGAATTTTCGTAAGTGAAAATCCTCGCAAATGGGGAGATATTTTGGGGATTTCCAACGTCACAACACTCAAGGCTTGTAAGTAGCCATATATCTGACTATGATTTTTATTATTCGTATGCCCGACTACTACAATTTTCTTTATAATAAAGTTGCGGAAGAACTATTAAAGTCGAAGAAAGATGAAGATGGCCTTTGTGACTGAGAGAGTGGAGACTAAGCCGTCTGGAAGATTACTTTTGGGCGAAATTGGGAGAAAGATCGAATCCAAGATAAATGATCCGACTGCAGGGTAGGAAACCTGCAATGGCTAAACCTAAGGGTACAGATCGCATCATTAGAGTAAAAACGGTTCATGAACCTTTTATACATAGAACAGTGATATTTCTAACTTTTGTAGTTTACGCGGGGAAGAAGAGAAAATGAATTCACGTACTGTCTAGATCTCTGTGTGATGAACGATTAAATAGAAATTGTGAAATGTCGGATTTCTATATACAGTTTTTTGCCCTGGAGAATCTTCACTACTTCCGTCTCTTTTGTTAAATTGTAATTTCTTATTCTAACCTTCTCTACTTCATAGTAGATAGGGTATAACAAACTATTAATTTTTATAACTTCCACCACCACAAAGAAATCTTCAGAAGTTTCCTATTTAAAACCAGCAAGACAGATTCAACCAACCTCTTAGTTTAAGCAAAGAACTTTTGTAAAATTGTCAATAAAAAATTGTCAAATTTGAACGAAATTTTGCCATAATATTAAGTTATATAGAGGTCATTGCCATTCATAAAATTTCCAAAATCGATTGAGTAGAAAAAACCTATAGCCAAAAAATTAACCGATTTTATGACACATTTAGTATTCCTGTTTCAAATTAAAAATCTTTTTCTATTATATTTGTGAGTTTTTTGTGAGAGTGTCTATGTACGAAACACAATGTAATTACTTCAGACGCATATACGGGGAGGGTATTGAACATACGGCATAGTCGAATGTAGCATTCCTACTTTTTATGTTGAAACATTTTAAGTTTGTATTTGATACTATTCAATTACCAAATTATTTGCTATTATATTATTACAATAATAGCAAATGTTCCTAAATGGCAACTCTGTCTAAAATTCTCTCCTTGTCTCTCTCACGTGTTATCAAAAGTGTAGTTATCGAGGAAAATTTACACAAAAATAACGTAACGTAATACAAATTAAATAAAACAGGGTGTTACATCGAAACATTTTTGTATAATAATCAAATATTGTTTGGAAAAAAATGTAGCAAAACTTTTAATTTAGCATTTAATATTAAAACAAAATGTTTCATTTAAGAATGTGTACTCTTATTTAAAACCTTTCATTACATAAACATTACTAAAGGGAGTTTATATTCAAACTATCATCCCGAAATTATCGATAACATTTAAACGCACGTGTCACATCTCAAACAATTAATAAAATTTCTGTTTACTTTTTTTTCGTAATGAAAACATTGTTTTTTTAATATGGAAATAATTTGGAACGATTTTGATTTAAAAAAGCCACCGTTTATTACTCTGCCCTCAACTCATAGTCGTCATGGTAAGTTATCGGCTGAGGAACATAAACTGTTCGTTAATTAATCAAAAACTTTAATTTCAGTGTTAAAACTTCATGCATTAATTGATGACTACTTCAGCAAACTGGCCAAATATGAAGACGAATTTAATGAAACTGCAGCTTTGCTCTCCAGACTTATGGCCAGACGTAAAAATTCTTTTAATAAAATGAAAGGTTTTAAGGATATTTGTAAGCTTAATGCAGCATTATGTCGCCTGTTAAGAGTGGACTTTAAACGTGATTTGGACAGTTTTCGTAATGCATTACCTGATTTGGATTACCAGGAAGGCACCAGTGTTGATTTGCCTAGTAGAGATAATTTAGACTTTTTGCTAATACGCCTGATTGCCATCTATGAGTTGTATCAACGCATTAGCCACTGTTGCCTATCGGCGGCAGATTATTTTACCAATCAAATACGTCTATCTTATTTCTTTGAAATAAGCACTTTACTGTTGGCCGTTATAGCAAAAATTTATAATTTTAGCATAAAACTAACAAACTTAGCAGTAAATTTATATAATGATTCATTGACATGTCGCCTTAAATTACCTGTCCATCCAAAATCGAAATTTCTAAAAGATAAACCTTTTAAATTTCCCGACAAATTGGAAATCATTACATTAGCTCCTATGGAAATTAAGCAGCAGGCTAAAGTAACAGAAAAACCTGTTAAAGATTTATTAGAAAAAGAAGAGAAAATAAAAATTAAAGCACAAAAGTTGAAAAAAACTGATGTGGGTGAACAGGTGGAACGTGTTACTAAAAGTGAACAAAATCCATTTAATATCGATCAATTAAGTTCGGTGGAGAAGATTAAAATTTTTATAGCAAGCGAAACAAAATCAAGGAACACAAATGTAAAAACTGCTATAACTGCTAAGATTCTTAGTCATGAATGGGCAGGAGCAACAAAACTATTTGAACGTAAAGTACAAAGTGGAGAAACAAAAAAGGCTGTAAATATATTTCGTAAATTCCTTAGTTTAAAAATTGTGTAAAACATAAAATATAGAGTTCAAAATAAATTTGTAGTTTGATTTTGTTAATAAAAATTAAAAAAACAAAAGAAGTTTGTATTTAGTTTTAATTCGTTGAAAGAAAAGTTACAGTTTCGAAACCCTCTGAATCTTTATGATTGACTTTAAAAGAAGTCTATATTCCTGAACTATTTTTTATTCGCAAGTTCTAGCTAAGGTAAAAAGCAATTTAAAATTGTCTTACAATACCTATATCTCGAGTTTTGGAGATATAGGTATTGTAAGTTAAGAAATAAAAATCGTTTCGTATTCATGAGTGAAATAGAAAAAATCTTAGCACTAGATTTTCAGTAAAACTTTTAATCCAAATATTATTTGATTTGTTTGATCAAGTTATCTTTGTAAAACTTGTCGGTTATTATGTTCAATGTCAATCAAATGAATATATTGTTAATATGATTAAAGTTAATGACCAGATAATAGTGCGTACTAAGCTTATTAATTTTTTTCGACAAATCCTAAATTGGTCCTACAAAAAATTTGCCCAAACAGGTAGTGTAAAAGGACTTTCATCCTTTTACACTACCATGAGAACTTGTCCCTTGATAGAATGATGTTTCTAAGGCCCAAAAATAGAGAGCATTTTTAAAAGAGCTCCCAACATATCCAGCAAGAGAGCAGGATAGATCAGGAGAGCTTAGTGCTCGGACTATTGGTACGAAAAGTTAAAGCTAATGCAGGTTTAATAACGAACAAGGCTCAAAGAATTCTTAATAGGAACACAGCTAAAAATATAGAGGACAAAAACGGAACACAAAGGTTGAAGTCAAGTTTTATTGATGGATGACGAAACTTATGTTTTTGGTACAGCAAGCAATATGCAGTTGTGCAAAACAGCCAATTATTTGTTACAACGGGCTCTATAAATACCGAAGTTTACATTAAGGAATGTTTACAAAAAACTGCTTCCATTCATTAGACTTCATAATATAACCATTTATTTTTGACCTGACTTATAATACTGACACTATGGTAAACAAGCCCTTGAGTGATACAAGAAAAATAATATTGTATTTGCAACAAAACGTCCGGAGCTAAGACCAGTGGAGAAATATCCGGCTTTTGTTAAAAGAAAATTGAAGAGCATATCAAAGGTTTCCAAAAGTGTAGTAAATTGAAAACGAAGATGGACCACCTGTTTGAACAAAGTGCAAAGCACTATAAAAACGTTAATAAAAGGGTTTCTGAACCAGGTTCAAAATTTCATTCCTAGTAATTAAAATTATATATATTTTTTTAAATTTTAATGTTCTGTTTGAGATTTATCTGAATAATATATAGGTCAGCACATTCACAAGCAGTGAATTTGTGTACTTTATAAAAGTCTCAATATCTGGAAAATGCACGTATATAGTATATTGTTACCAAACTATTAAACTAGAAAATTTTGGGCGAACGCAACAAAATGTAAATTTTCATAATATTGAAATACAAATTAATCAATTGTTCCGTAAGTTCGACTTAAGTCTCGATTTGTTCATTTATAAAGTAATTTTAATTTCGTTTTATATTATTTATTATTATATGATTGAAATATGAAAAAAGTCAAATAATTCACACGATTTGAATTATTTATCTTTAATTTTACTTTATGCCAATATTGAAATTGGAATTTAAACACATAATTAATATCACACATTAAAAACAAATTACCTGTTCAACAGCATCATTCATTTTTGTGTGTGCATAATTTACATGATCTATTACATCTTTATAATGCAAAATATAACTAAATTCAATTAACGTAAATGTAATTTAATACCAGTAGAATTATTTTGTGTAGGAGCATGATATCTCTGAAAATAAAAACATAAAGAATTTCTTATACAAAAACGAAAAATTCCATGAAAATTACAAAATACCTTAACAAATCTTTTGAAATTAGGCTGAGTTTCATTTAAATTATCTGCCGTTATATTTGTACGATTCTTGAACTTATAATGAGATTTATCTGAATTTTTCATGGAAATATTCAAAGAAACTTGTTGTATTTCAATGGCGTCTTTTAGAGACTCCAACCACTTGCGATGACCATCTGTGATAGTCGCATCAACATCAGATTCTGTTTTAATTTCCGCTTCGGTTTTAATAATATTTTCTGTATTATTTTCAATGTCATTTTCGGTTTTGATAAGTCCCGAATTTTCTTTTTTGATATTAATTTTACCCAAAGAACTTGAAATCCATTCTATAGCTGATATTTTACGTGGTAAAATTTTCGGTTTTGGCATTTGTATAGATGGTTTTTTAGTAACAACAATAAATTGTTGTGTAGGTTCCTCATCATTACTGTCCTCATCCACATCAATAGTACGTATTGGCTTTTTAGTTGTGGCCTCCTCTTCTTTCTTTTCCTTGAAACTAAACAAATCATCACCTTCATCCTCTCCAGTTTGTTGACGGGCTTTTTTAGTTTTTTGTGTATCACCAAAACTGAAAAGATCTTCATCATCATGAGCATCATCATCTTCGTTTAGAACTTGTATTAATGGTCTTTTACGGTTTTCTTTACTGGTTGTGGCCTGTTCCCCAATTTGATTTAGAAGAGTTTTATTTTTATTTTGGGTTTTTTGTAAAAATACATTATTATTAGAGGTTTTATTAAGATTTTCTGAAATTGTAACATTATTTGAAGATTGTGTTTCAAACTTTTCTTTTTCCTTATCTTTATCCTCACATGATTTTTTGGATTGAAATTGAAACAGATCTTCATCATCACTTTCATTTAAATCAACACTCATTATTTTGCGTTTTCTAGGATTTTCCATTGGCGTTTCCTTTGTGTTCGATATTGACTCTTTATTGGGACCAGCATTAGGATTTTCATAAGGAGTTGATGTTACCAAATTTTCATTCGTTTCAGAAATAACTAAATCCATTGAACCAGTATTAAAAACTTGAGTACTTATTTCATCATTTGGATCATTTTTTTCTGTTTCATCTAATGTTTCACTGGGAATGGTTAAATGCATCGTTTGAGTCATTTTAAAAGACGGATTACAATATTTATCCGTTGAACAGTGTAATATAGCTAAACCGATTTCGTATTCTGGTATAATGCGTTTCGAATTCAATTCCAAAAAGTCTTAAAGACGAAACCAAAAAGAGATAAAGAAATTTACAAGATTTTAATCGAAAAACAACTGTTTTCACTCTGTGAACACCTTTAAGAAATTCAGAATACGTTTTTGAAATTCTTAAATATAACTTACCCGCTATAGTATTAATAGTTTGTGAACTTTGCGTTTGTGTAGATGGTGTATACTGGATAACTACAACTTTATCTTTGAGAAGAAAAGCTTTCTGTACACCAGAATTAAGATCTTTACAAGCACCACCTGCTGATGTTATAATTGGACAATACATATCAAAATGTTTTCGATTCAAAAATACAAAAGTAGTTCCCTTAAAGAGCAAACGTCTCTTATTATTACAACTAAAATCTATATCTTCATCCCCAAAATCTGGTTTATATGATTCTGGTTTAGGTAAATGACCTTTCACACGATTAGCCATATTAAGTAAATCTTTCCAATAAACCGGTGTAACAATTACTTTCTGTTCAATAAGTGCATGCAGAAGCTTCATTGTAATTGAAGGATCCTTCATTGTTAAATGTGTACAATTGGGTGACCATTGTTCCAAAATCTTACCACGTAAAGCATTGATGTAAGACTTTATCTGAACACTATCCTCTGGACTGAGAGACGATGTCACCGTTTGTATGTCCATGAATTGTACTTTCCATATATTATGTAAACGACCAAAACGTATTAAATCATTAACTTTTAATGACATTTTACGACCCTTTTCCAACGCTGTATTTGTTTCAATGTTTTTATTAAGGAAAGTCCCATATTTCGAACCCAAGTCTTCCAATTCCAATTTATAAAGTTCATTATGTTTTACCAAATGAATGGCAGCATGAGCACGACTAACACAAATATCATCTTGCAACTCCACATCAGCCCCAGAACGTCCTATGGAGTATTTGAGTTTTTCCGGCAAGAAACAAGCCGATTCACCTAAATTATGGAAAAACAAAATCGAACAAAGAATGAGACAAGTTAAGACATGACACGATTTGTTTTCTTACCACTTGTAGTATGAGTTATGAACCACATAATTTTTTCCTTTAAAATTACAAAACAAACGAGCGGCTTTTTATATGACAAAAACAAATATAAAAATTGCGATTTTATTTATTTTCAAGAATTTGTTGTTGCAAATACAAATTTCTATTTGAGGAGAAGACTGCTTCTCTGCTTTCTGCGAATTTTCTCTACCACCAATTTTATCGGCAGAGAAGTTATCAAGCAAGGCGTATTTATTTTATAAGATATGGACACTGATTTCATAAAGAGATGTGACATTAATGTCAAAAAATAGTATACCGGGTTACAAAAACAATTTGACATTCAACAAAAAATTAAAAAAAGAAAAAAATTACAAGTTCTAATATAAATACATCTTGGCTACCACCAACGTCTGCAATTAGCAGATTTAGAAGATTTGCTGCAGCAGAACAAATAAACAAAAACTAATGGCGTCTGTGTTGTTATACGATCAAAAACTAATAATGTGACATTGTATTAGAAGCTTTTGTTTCATAAAATATAAATAAAATTCGTTATTTAATAATTGAAATAATTATTGTTCTGTAAATTAACAATCAAATTCTATTATTCTTAATTGTTGAAATATTGCAGTTAATAGTAAAAAATAATTCTTTTCACATGTGGCATCTCTTTATCTTTTAGCATATTTACTGCCATTTTTTACAACTATGTATTTTAAACAAGCTGTCAAAAGTCTAGTGTTTTTCTTTTTTAGCCAAATTGTGTTTTTTGCGGTAGAGTTTTAGGTTTTATCGAGATTTTGTGTAATAATTTGTAAAAATTAACAACTTACCAGGATGTCTGCTTCTATAGAAATACCTCTACGGGATACGGATGAGGTAAGTAAAAGATATTAAGCGGAGAATAATTAATATTTCAACATTATTTTTGCTAAAGGTTATAGAGGTGCATCCCGATCAGTTGCCAGAATGCCAAGAAGTCTTGAGCATATTAAGACAAGAACGTTCACAACTTAATACCTGGGTAAATGTGGCGGTAAGTACTCATTTTATGGCTCGTGTTAATAAAGAATTGAAATAATTTTTATTCTCTTTATTTGCAGTTGGCTTATTATAAACAAAATAAAACTGATGATTTCATACGTTTATTGGAGACCGCCAAGGTGGAAGGCAACAAAGATTATAGGGATTATGAAAAAGATCAAATGCGTTGTTTTGATATGTTGGCCGCCCATTATGTGCAGGAAGCAAACCGTGAAAAATCCAAGGACAAGAAACGTGAACTGTTCATGAAGGCCACCAATCTTTATACAACAGCTGACAAAATTATCATGTATGATCAAAACCATCTGTTGGGAAGAGCCTACTTTTGTTTGTTGGAGGGTGACAAAATGGAACAGGCAGATGCCCAATTTAATTTTGTTTTGAATCAATCACCTTCTAATATTCCTTCACTTTTGGGTAAGGCCTGTATTGCTTTCAATAAAAAGGATTTTCGTGGCGCCTTGGCTTTTTATAAAAAAGCTTTGCGTACTAATCCCAACTGTCCGGCCAATGTTCGCATGGGTATGGGTCATTGTTTTCTAAAGATGAATAATCAAGAAAAAGCTAAATTGGCTTTTCAACGAGCTTTGGAATTGGATCCCAATTGTGTGGGTGCTCTAATAGGTTTAGCCATTCTAAAATTGAACCTTCATGAGCCCGAATCCAATAAAATGGGAGTTCAAATGTTGTCTAAAGCCTACACTATTGATTCAACTAGTCCCATGGTTTTAAATCATTTGGCCAATCATTTCTTTTTCAAAAAAGATTATCAAAAAGTACAACATTTAGCCCTTCACGCATTTCACAATACTGAAAATGAAGCTATGCGAGCTGAGAGTTGTTATCAATTGGCTAGAAGTTTTCATGCACAGTGTGATTATGATCAGGCTTTTCAATACTATTATCAGTCAACACAAATCGCACCAGCAAATTTTGTATTGCCACATTATGGCTTGGGACAAATGTACATCTATAGAGGTGATACCGAGAATGTGAGTGTTAAAAAGTAATATTTTGAACTTTAATATTTTATTGAAAATTCAATTCTTTTACTAGGCTGCCCAATGCTTTGAAAAAGTTTTAAAGATTCAACCTGGCAACTATGAAACCATGAAAATTTTAGGTTCTCTTTATGCCAACTCTAATTCCCAAACAAAACGCGACATGGCTAAGGCTCATTTGAAAAAGGTTACTGAACAATTTCCTGATGATGTAGAAGCTTGGATAGAATTGGCTCAAATTCTAGAACAAAATGATTTACAGGCCTCACTGAGCGCCTATGCCACAGCTTCGAATATTCTAACAGAAAAGGTTAAAGTTGAAATACCAGCCGAAATCCTTAATAATGTGGCTGCATTGCAATATCGAATGGGCAACTTGAAAGTGGCCAAAGAGCGTTTATTAGAAGCATTGGATAGAGCAAAAGCGGAAGCCCCCAATGATACACAATATTATGATTCAATATCAGTAACGATGACTTATAATTTAGCTCGTTTAAATGAGGCCATGAGTAGTTTTGATGTGGCTGATAAATTGTATAAAGATATTTTGAAAAAACATCCCAATTATATTGATTGTTATTTAAGATTGGGTTGTATGGCTCGAGATAAAGGTTTAATCTTTGTAGCTTCTGATTTCTTTAAGGATGCTTTAAATATTAATAATGATAATCCAGATGCCAGGTAAGTATTATTTTATAATAATAAATTTTTCAAATAATAATTTCATATTCATTTTGTTAAAAGATCTTTATTGGGAAATTTGCATTTAGCCAAAATGCAGTTTGCATTGGGTCAGAAAAATTTCGAAACTATTTTGAAAAATCCTGCCACCTCCCAGGATGCTTATTCTCTCATCGCTTTGGGTAATTTTTCATTGCAAACTCTTCACCAGCCTATTAAGGATAAGGAGAAGGAAAGGAAACATCAAGAAAAAGCTTTGAACATTTATAAGCAAGTGCTAAAGAATGATCCCCGAAACATTTGGGCCACTAACGGTATAGGAGCTGTTTTGGCCCATAAAGGTTGTGTTATTGAAGCACGTGATATATTCGCTCAAGTACGTGAAGCCACAGCAGATTTCTGTGATGTATGGTTAAATATTGCTCACGTATATGTAGAGCAAAAGCAATACATTAGTGCCATACAAATGTACGAAAATTGTATGAAAAAATTCTATAAACATCACAATGTGGAAGTAATGCAATATTTAGCAAGAGCTTATCTAAGGGCAAACCGCCTTAAGGAAGCAAAAATGGTTTTACTTAAAGCTAGAAGAGTAGCGCCACAAGATACAGTATGTACCATAAAACTCAATTATGTTGCTTTTATCTTAATTATAATTTTATTTTTAGGTTTTATTATTCAACATCGCTGTAGTTTTACAACGTTTAGCTATGGCCATATTGAAAGATGAAAAATCTACTTTGGAAGTTGTTTTACAAGCTGTACATGAATTAGAATTGGCACAAAAGTATGAGAATTCTGAAGATTTAAAAATATATATAGTATTTGTTGTTTTCTTATAGATACTTCCAATATTTATCGGTTCACGGAGATAAAACTCGTTTCAATATTGAAGTGGCTGGTTTGGAAGCCAATCAATGTCAAGATTTATTGTCACAAGCACAATATCATGTATCCAGAGCTCGTCGTATTGACGAAGAAGAAAAGGCTCTTAAACGTAAACAAGAAGAGGAACGTATGGCCTTTAAAATGCGTCAAGAGGAAGAACGTAAACGTCGTGAGGAAATACTTAAATCATCTCGTGAACAAATGTTGGCTAAACGACAAGAGTATGTGGAAAAGACTAAGAATTTGATTATGACTCTGGAAGTGCCACAAGAAAAAGAACGCAAGAAGGGTAAAATATCAATTTTAACCACAAAGTTTTTATATTTTAATTTCATTGTGTATTTTGCTTATCTTACAGGAGGAGGACGACCCCGCAAGGATGATATTGTTACAGATTCAGATGGCAGCGATGCACCAATGGAAGGTGGCGAACGTCCACCTAAAAAGAAGAAAGTCAAAGGTGAACGCAAAAAGAAAGAAGGTGGCGGACGTAAACGTAAAGCTACTACATATGATAGTGATAGTGATGGTGGTGAAGATGGCGGACGTAAAGAGAAGAAACAAAAGAAAAAGACAAAACTAAGCAAAAAGATGGAAGAGAAACTTTCAGCCAAACAACGTATGAAAATTGTATCGAAAGCTACAATATCCACAAGTGAATCGGATAGTGATGGCGGTAGTGGGGCACCAAAACGTAAACGTAGTGTTAGTCGTTCTGGTAGTGAGAGTGGTAGCGGTAGTGCTTCAGATGCCAGTGGTGGTAGTGTTAAACGTGCTCGTAAACGTATTGTTTCCGGTAGCGATTCTGATGGTTCAAAATCAGGCTCAAAATCTAGATCAGTATCAAGATCTCGGTCACGTTCTCGTTCTCGTTCCGGAACACGTTCCAAATCCGGAAGTCGTTCTCGCAGTCGTTCTCGTTCAAAATCTGGCAGTCGTTCACGTTCTCGTTCAATAAGTCGTTCTCGTTCACGCTCACGCTCACGATCAAAATCTGGTTCTAGATCACGTTCAAATTCAAAATCAGGTTCGGATCGAAGCCGTTCGGCTACACCAGAAAGTAATTAGATTTACGCATTCATATTTGCATATATACACAGTTTTTCCTTCTGTTTCCCTACATTTTTTAATCTCTTAATTTAATTCGTAAATTTTAAATAAAATATTTTTGTTTAAAAGTAAATGTGTTTTTTGTTGTTTTCATGTAGAAAGTGTAGTAATTAAAAATATTATTATAAATTAATAAATACATTTTATTCAACCTGGTTCAGGTAAAAGGAATGGTCCACATGAATTTTTTAAAGACCAAAAAATAGAAAGTATTTGCCTAAGGGCTCCCAATACATCAGTTGGAAAAACAGCCCGGTTAGTTCTGTGCTTGAACTATTTTATAAGGAAAGTTAATGCAGGTTTAAAAACACACAGGGCTCATAGAGTTTTTGACAGGAACTTTAGATCATTTAATTTTGTGAATGTTAATAAGAAGCTTTCTAAAACTAAGAGAGATACGAGAAGGAGGGTATATAGACTAGGAGATCTAGTAACAGTTGAACTAGAGCACCTGGTATTATTTTAGGGATAGGACAAGGCAATACCGCCTTTTCAGGGAATTTCTTGGTAGATTTTCTGACTTCTCCGTCTATTTTAATTTCCTAAAAAGGTTATCCTTATCTTCCTTTCATGTTCATTTAAATCACTTATATTATTATAATTTTCATTACCTATTCCAAATTAAGAACGGAACACGGTTATACAGTTGTATATACAACCTTCATTATTTATCTAATAATATCTTTCAGTCAGTCTGTTATACGCAAATGTCAATTTTTTAAAGTGGGAATTTTTTTAATTCTCTGATCCGAGAACAAGTTTATATTTAAAATAAAATTGTTAAAATTTTATTAAAGTTTTTGATTTTTGAGGCCAACTTTTACCCCCTGAACTACTCTAAATCAGCCTGAAAACATCTCAGCTGGTTTTATGTTAAAAAAAAAACATGTTAACCGGTTGTTTGATTATTATAAATTAATAGGAAAAAATATTATTTAATACAAATCTAGAGTTTTGCCAATAAAAACATATATCGTGTAATGACCTTAATATGAAATGAAGTAAAAATAATGGTTCCTTATCAAAATAACCATTTGTAACATACTTCATCAAATAATATTTATACTGTATAATAACCTAAATGAGTGAGATATAAAAGTTTTTTGTAAGTATATTTTGATATCGTATTTAAAATAATATGTCGAGATATCATGGTTTTATTAAAATCCACTATTTTTTCTTTACAGAAACTTTTTCTTAAGTCTAAGTTATAGATCTATATCTCTTTATCTAGAAATGTATTTATGTATTAATTACTGAACAATAAAGCTTGCAGAATCTTACTTAATTATTTTTATTGACGTGATTATATCTAACATAGACGGACAAAGCAAAATCGATTCAGAATATGATGTCTAAAAATGCATACAATACTTTGCTCGTGTAATAAACGAAATGAAAAATTCTCTATATTTACTCAGTCATGGCGGAATATACAAAAATGAAGCTGAATTTAATAGTGAAAAGTTAAAAAGTGACTTCCATTTAAAACCGGTTAACCGACTGAAGAAAACCAACATGTCGAATAATTCGAAAATTGAAATTATTTGAAACCGGTCAGTTTTCTGAAATGCAAAAAATATGTTTCCGGTTTTTTAATACAATAGACAGGAAGCTAAATCAGCCCAAAAATAAGTGGACACATTATGAAGTCTTATGAATGGAAGAGGGTTTTTGTTGTTGTTGAAAAAGCTCGGTTGTATCCGATAATTCTATCCTGTGGAAAAAACATTCGTTTAATACAGCTGTCACTGGGTTGACAATCTTTGACCAAATGTGTCTTTTATCGTTCCGGAACTAAGATTCAATTGTTGTGGGAATGCTTTTTTGTAAACATTCTTGATGTAAATTTGGGTATTTATTATGGCATCTTTAGCCACAACTGCATATTATAACATAAAATGTTTGACCAGGAATTTGCCAGAACATACGTTTCGTCATCCATTGTGCAGCAAGAAAATTTTTCTATTTGAATTCAATTTCTGTGCTCTGTTTTTTACCTCTTAACTTTTCATACCCGACAGCCCGAACACTGAGCTAACAGAGTTGATATTCTACAGGATGTTTTTTGAATCTCTATTGAAAATGCTTTCTATTTTCTTAGCTTTAGAAACACCATGTGAGTCATTCCTTCTACCTGAATCAGTTCTTCTATCAACGTGCAAATTCTACTGTAACTGTTTAGTAACATTGGAAACAGTTTGACGACAGACCTTTGAAGGATCAAGTTGGGTTTTGTTGAAAATCGGATTAATAAAATATTTATTTGTATGTATTAATAAAAAATCAAATAATATTAGGGTTTTTGTTGTTGTGCTTAACTATATAAGATAATTCTTTTTAAGCAAAGAATTTTTGTTTGATATAGTTGTCACTGGGTTGACAATCTTTGAACGAATATGACTCGGTTCATTCCGGAACGGAGATCTAATTGTCGTGTGTTAAGAATTTTTTGATCGTTCTTCTTAATACTAAAAAAAAGTTATGCAGCTAAAGCATTTAAGCAGATTTTTTAAATTGCACTCATTATTATGAATCATGTTATAGTTTTATATGTTTATACAGTCAATGTCATGATAAATCATGTTATAAATAGTTCAATATTTATTATCAAATGTCAATGATTTAAAAAAAAACAAGCAATCGAATTGTATTTCTGAACTTTGATCTTCTCCCTATATATTGATATAAAAAACTTGTTCTTTTCTGCATGTTAAGTATAAAGAAATTGATAAACAATATTTATTTAATACAACCTAATTTCAATTAATAAGCTTTTAAATATATGCAAATAACTGTAGACAAAGATCGCAAATTAATGTGTTTAGATCAATTTATTATAAATTATAATTTTTATAATAATTCTACATACAAAAGAAAAATAAAAGAGTAATGGGAAATATAAAACGAGATCAACGTTTTTATAGGGATTTTTTTGAATCTAAAATATCTGAATTTTCTGTTATCATATCACCCACTATAACACTCATGGGTTTAGAATAACGCAGTACAAAAGCATGATCAATTTTTTTCGTATCCAATTGGGCATCAAGCTCTGGAAATTGTTCTTTAATTTGGGTATAATATTTCACCGGTACCCAACCATCTGTGGTGCCATAATAGAATTTTAACAAATCCATACAAGATCTTATAATATCCTTTTGTAAACCTCTAACACGAGCCATTTCATCTTCAGCCAAAAATACTACCTTTTCACAAACTGATGCTTTGGAATACTTTAATGCTGTGCCAATGAAATAATTTGGTATGGAGAAAAACCAAAAATATATTTGTATCAAGAATATTCTCAGAAATTCGGGTAAGCGATTGAAAAGCGTTATAATGAACCCAAATACAGAATATAAAGGTAAGGCTATTTTGGTGAATATCCAACCATTAGGAGATTCAATCATACGTTCCACGGTGGGAAATAGCATATAACATTTTTTGATACGTTTACGTATCGATTCATTTTGTAACATTTGTAAAATCATCCAGGCACCAATGGAATGACCCATTAAATGTATTTTTGCACCAGCTGGTACATATTTCTCTATGAATTCAATTTTATGGCGAATTTGTCCATCTAAATCGAATAGTTCTTCGTTGCCTTTCAGTTGTGGCACTTCTCTTAAGCTAGATGTAGGAGGATCATCATGTCCCAAGTGTCCTGTAAGAAAAAAAAATAATATCAAAAACAATCAAAGATATTTAGGAACGCTATAATCGGTTAAGACCGATTATTTAATACACTACACCGGACCCACATATATTAGATATTTATGGTTTATTGATTTATTAAATTATGGATTGATATTCGCAAAATTAGGTACGCTGTTTTCTCTTTGTATAACTCTTAAATATACGAAATATAACAACATTAACTGTTTCGATAATAGCACTCCAGATAACCAGCATGATGCAACGCTTGATGATGACAGCATCAATCAACTAGTTAAACTTTTTCTGACAAGCTTTAGAACGATCTTCAAGAATAAGTTATTTGGAATAGCTCAGACGAGATTTATTTATTAAACTCATCTGATTTACAGCATTAACTGGTCTATCTACGATATTTGACTTTATTGAACAGAAAGCAGGTTAGGTTTCTGGTGTCTATTATAACTGGACACTGTGATGCTCACAACAGCTCTGTCGAAGAGACAGTTTCTTACTTACCATGTTACTACCCAGCATTTAGAGAAAATAAGAATACCGCATTTGAAACCTATGCTGTCGGTATATTTTGCTTTCTTTACTTTCAGGTATTGGTTCGTTTTGGAGAATCTATAATGTAATAGTTGATGTAATATCTATCGACCCACGTGAGATATCTCTTGGGACAAACTATTTAAAGTCTTAATATCTGAATGTTTTATGAGCTCAAAACCAAATTCTGGATGGAAATTTATATGAGAATTAACTAAAATATACGGACTGACCGTTACCAGTTTCTGTTATCTCGAAATTAGCTATTTGTAGCTTATTTATGATGTTACATGGACGGATTGACATGATGGATGGCTAACATCGATCGATCGATGTACCTGAACAAAAGCATACTACGCCAATGCATATGGTGGTGTAGGGTGTAATTAATAAATTTAGTTAACAACAACAACAACAACTTACCTATTACCCATACAGGCATTTTCTCCTCCAATCTCTTATGAAGTTCGTGGCAAAATTCCGTATAGAATCCAGGTAAACCAGGATTTCCCGTTATACATATTGCCACCTCTTTAACATCATCCATGGACTCTTCAATCCAACCACCCCATGTTATGATGTGTGTTGGTATGTTACAAATATTCACAAAGGCCTCTTTCATCATTTTATGTTTGTTTCACTTTTTCCTATTTAACGTTTCGATAATGACCTTTCAACTTTTATTTCACTTAATTATCAATAGTTTATGTGTGAATATTGAATTGAACTGATTTGTGTTTTAATTTCAAAGGAAATTAATCGGCAATTTGCGGCAACAGATATAATAATATTATTATTATTATTTTATGTTAAGTCGTGTACTAATTTGTGGTTCTATTACTAACATTTTTGTTGGCTTTCGTTTAGAAAGTTGAAAGTTACAAACAGCTGGTGGATTTTAATAATTAAATTATTTTAATGTTGCCAGAGTTTTCGAAACATTTAAATGCCCAGTTAATAATTCATAATGATGTTTACTAACATTGTTTATACAGTGGGATAAGATGTGGGAAAACTTTTAAGAAATTTCTTCAATTTCGAACATTCAAGATTAAACACTTTTAATTTTTTGAAATCAAATAAAGGTCGATCAAACAAAAAACACAATATGTAATGATAATTATTTCAGACCCGAAAATTCGTTAATGTGGGGTTCCCTCAAAAAGATTTTTAAAATTCGAAAAAGTTAATTCTTAATATAAGACAAAAGAAATTTTGAATATAGAAGGCCACTGAAAATGTCTTTAAATAATACTTTTATATGTGTAGGTTAACTCCTTAAGTTTCAAACATATTGAGGTCGAAAAAACTATAACCAATTTGTTTTTTTTTTTTTTTTTTTTTTTTTTTTTAATTTTAACACTATTATATGTGTTTCTTTTAATAGAAAAAGTTTAATATGGTCCCTAAAATTATACGCCAGATTACTTATAAAATCTAACAACATTGCTTCAGGAAACATATAAATATATGAATCCGTTGAAAAAAGTTTATATCAATCTGATGTTGAAATTGAATGAATAATATATGGCTATGCCGAATCTGAAATTCTGTATGAAGTTTAAACAACATTATGATACCTAAAATCTAACACACAAACTAATGACAACAAACTGATTTATATACAAAGCGAAACTTCTATATACAAATATTAGGGGTAATAAATTTTAGCATATTTTTATACCCTACACCACCACAAGTGATGAAGAATGTATATTAACTTTGTTATTCTGTGTATTCTTGCATCCAATCAAAATCTGAGTTGATGTAGTTATGTTTTGTTATTTAGCCGAAATCGTAGTCCTAAGAAATTTCTTATTTAAAATCAGCAAAATCGGTTCAGTATATTAAAAGATATATATATTAATATATGATGCAAGCTCTAAGTTCAAGCGATAAACTCCCGCAAAATAATCTTTGTCGTTAAATTGAAATGAAATTTTGCCATATTATTAAGTTATGTAAACTTCATGACAAATTATCAAAATCATTCAAATTCATTATCAAAATCGGTTCAGTAGAAAAAAAGTTATAGCCAAAACTCATATAGTTTTTCTGTGTTATACCTCTTTACTTATAAACTTTTTTTAAGTAAAGAGTTATAGATCTATAATTTTGACATATTCAGAAGATAAAGAAAGAATTTTTTTAAAGGAAAAATAATGACACATTAATACCGCACCTATTTACGGTATTATACAGAGCAAGGATCGTTTGATATAAATGACTATTTTAATGAAAGATTATGATTATTTTGATTATGATGGAACCATTATTAGATACGAACTTACACGACTATTACACTGTAACTTAAAATTATAAGGATTCATTCTTTTTTGAAAAAGATCATTTAATTCATTTAACTAACATTCGACAAACAAGCACGTATCACATATAAATACAAATATGTTTTAAAAAATTGTCATTAATCAACCAGCGATTAACATTGCAATTTGCTTTTGTAACCATCTGAAGGATGTGACAACAAATCGAGTTACCAAACGTATGTACAAATGTATGTTTGTTTGTATATTAAAGTATTCTCAAGATACTTTGTTTAAAAAGTTTAAAATTTACATAGAAAAAAATATATAAATAATGTTTTAAGTTCAATTCGCTCCACAATAAATTTGTTTTAAATTTCCAAATTTTATGAAATCTTAAAAAGATTTTCATTTCCGCGAAACGAAACAACCATAATTTATAAACGTTTATTTTTACTTAAACGTTTTGTAAAACTCGTAAATACGTTTGATCCAAATATCTAAACTGTTATTAAAAGAATAAAAAATGATTTCATATTGTATTAAACTCATTATATTCCATATTTACTTAGATAACAAAGCGAAAATAGGATTAATAAAGAGAATGATGGAAGTGGAAAAAGAGATAATTAATTTTTTTGTTAAGTAAATTTGTGAGTCCATAAGTAAGTTAATTTGAAAATGTACTGACACGATATATAAATATTTAAATAAAATTTTTTTATATCAAAAAACGACAGTTTTAATTCTTTTTTAAGACGTATGAGTAATATTTTTATTGAAAACAAATAAAATATTAAAATCATGCTTATTAAATACTTTACAACATCAAAACAATAAAACAAATTCTGCAACTTTTAACTGCCGGAGCAAAACAAAATTTGTAGTCACTGAAATTTCACACATAAAATCGATTTTTTATATTGAAAACTAAAATTGCATTTTCTAGCTAAACTAGAAGAGTTAGAAACAAAAGGACAAAAATCTGTAATCACTGAATTTTCCCACTAAAAATCGATTTTTTATATCGAAAACTAAAATTGCAATTTCTATCTAAACTAGAAGAGTTGGAGCCAAAAGGACAAAAAATTTAATCATTGAAATTTTCCACTAAAAATTGATTTTTTATATCGAAAACTAAAATTGCAATTTCTAGCAAAACTACAAGAGTTAGAGCCAAAAGGACAAAAATCCCTAATCACTGAAATTTTCTACTAAAAATCGATTTTTTATATCGAAAACTAAAATTGCAATTTCTGGCTAAACTAGAAGAGCTAGAGCCAAAAGGACAAAAATCCTTAATCACTGAAATTTTCTACTAAAAATCGACTTTTTATATTGAAAACTAAATTTGCAATTTCTAGCTAAACTAGAAGAGCTAGAGCCAAAAGGACAAAAATCTGTAATCACTGAAATTTTCCATTAAAATCGATTTTTTATATTGAAAACTAAAATTGCAATTTCTGGCTAAACTAGAAGAGTTAGAGCCAAAAGGAAAAAAATCTGTAATCACTGAAATTTTCTACTAAAAATCGATTTTTTATATCGAAAACTAAAATTGCAATTTCTGGCTAAACTAGAAGAGCTAGAGCCAAAAGGACAAAAATCTGTAATCACTGAAATTTTCCATTAAAAATCGATTTTTTATATTGAAAACTAAAATTGCATTTTCTAGCTAAACTAGAAGAGTTAGAGCCAAAAGGACAAAAATCTGTAATCACTGAAATTTTCTACTAAAAATCGATTTTTTATACCGAGCTAGAGCCAAAAGGACAAAAATCTGTAATCACTGAAATTTTCCATTAAAATCGATTTTTTATATTGAAAACTAAAATTGCAATTTCTGGCTAAACTAGAAGAGCTAGAGCCAAAAGGACAAAAATCTGTAATCACTGAAATTTTCCATTAAAAATCGATTTTTTATATTGAAAACTAAAATTGCATTTTCTAGCTAAACTAGAAGAGTTAGAGCCAAAAGGACAAAAATCTGTAATCACTGAAATTTTCCACAAAAAATAGAGTTTTTATATTGAAAACTAAAATTGCATTTCTGGCTAAACTAGAAGAGCTAAAGCCAAAAGGACAAAAATCTGTAATCACTGAAATTTTCCATTAAGAATCGATTTTTTATATTGAAAACTAAAATTGCAATTTCTGGCTAAACTAGAAGAGTAAGAGCCAAAAGGACAAAAATTTGTAATCACTGAAATTTTCCACTAAAAATCGATTTTTTATATTGAAAACTAAAATTGCAATTTCTGGCTAAACTAGAAGAGTAAGAGCCAAAAGGACAAAAATCTGTAATCACTGAAATTTTCCATTAAGAATCGAGTTTTTATATTGAAAACTAAAATTGCAATTTCTGGCTAAACTAGAAGAGTTAGAGCCAAAAGGACAAAAATCTGTAATCACTGAAAATTTCCATTAAAAATCGATTTTTTATATTGAAAACTAAAATTGCAATTTCTGGCTAAACTAGAAGAGTTAGAGCCAAAAGGACAAAAATCTGTAATCACTGAAAATTTTCCATTAAAAATCGATTTTTTATATTGAAAACTAAAATTGCAATTTCTGGCTAAACTAGAAGAGTTAGAGCCAAAAGGACAAAAATCTGTAATCACTGAAATTTCCACTAAAAATCGATTTTTTATATGAAAACTAAAATTGCAATTTCTAGCTAAACTAGAAGAGTTAGAGCCAAAAGGACAAAAATCTGTAATCACTGAAATTTTCCATTAAAATCGATTTTTTATATTGAAAACTAAAATTGCAATTTCTGGCTAAACTAGAAGAGTTAGAGCCAAAAGGACAAAAATCTGTAATCACTGAAATTTTCCATTAAAAATCGATTTTTTATATTGAAAACTAAAATTGCAATTTCTAGCTAAACTAGAAGAGTTAGAGCCAAAAGGACAAAAATCTGTAATCACTGAAATTTTCCATTAAAAATCGATTTTTTATATTGAAAACTAAAATTGCATTTCTGGCTAAACTAGAAGAGCTAGAGCCAAAAGGACAAAAATCTGTAATCACTGAAATTTTCCATTAAAAATCGATTTTTTATATTGAAAACTAAAATTGCATTTCTGGCTAAACTAGAAGAGCTAGAGCCAAAAGGACAAAAATCTGTAATCACTGAAATTTTCCATTAAAATCGATTTTTTATATTGAAAACTAAAATTGCAATTTCTGGCTAAACTAGAAGAGTAGAGCCAAAAGGACAAAAATCTGTAATCACTGAAATTTTCCATTAAGAATCGATTTTTTATATTGAAAACTAAAATTGCAATTTCTGGCTAAACTAGAAGAGTTAGAGCCAAAAGGACAAAAATCTGTAATCACTGAAATTTTCCACTAAAAATCGATTTTTATATTGAAAACTAAAATTGCATTTTCTGGCTAAACTAGAAGAGTTAGAGCCAAAAGGACAAAAATCTGTAATCACTGAAATTTTCCATTAAGAATCGAGTTTTTATATTGAAAACTAAAATTGCATTTTCTGGCTAAACTAGAAGAGCTAGAGCCAAAAGGACAAAAATCTGTAATCACTGAAATTTTCCATTAAAAATCGATTTTTTATATTGAAAACTAAAATTGCATTTTCTAGCTAAACTAGAAGAGTTAGAGCCAAAAGGACAAAAATCTGTAATCACTGAAATTTTCCATTAAGAATCGAGTTTTTATATTGAAAACTAAAATTGCATTTTCTGGCTAAACTAGAAGAGCGAGAGCCAAAAGGACAAAAATCTGTAATCACTGAAATTTTCCATTAAAAATCGATTTTTTATATTGAAAACTAAAATTGCAATTTCTAGCTAAACTAGAAGAGCGAGAGCCAAAAGGAGAAAAATCTGTAATCACTGAAATTTTCCATTAAAAATCTATTTTTTATATTGAAAACTAAAATTACATTTTCTAGCTAAACTAGAAGAGTTAGAGCCAAAAGGACAAAAATCTGTAATCACTGAATTTTCCCACAAAAAATCGAGTTTTTATATTGAAAACTAAAATTGCATTTTCTTGCTAAACTAGAAGAGTTAGAGCCAAAAGGACAAAAATCTGTAATCACTGAAATTTTCCATTAAAAATCTATTTTTTATATTGAAAACTAAAATTACATTTTCTAGCTAAACTAGAAGAGTTAGAGCCAAAAGGACAAAAATCTGTAATCACTGAATTTTCCATTAAGAATCGAGTTTTTATATTGAAAACTAAAATTGCATTTCTGGCTAAACTAGAAGAGCTAGAGCCAAAAGGACAAAAATCTGTAATCACTGAAATTTTCCATTAAGAATCGATTTTTTATATTGAAAACTAAAATTGCAATTTCTGGCTAAACTAGAAGAGTTAGAGCCAAAAGGACAAAAATCTGTAATCACTGAAATTTTCCATTAAGAATCGATTTTTTATATTGAAAACTAAAATTGCAATTTCTGGCTAAACTAGAAGAGTTAGAGCCAAAAGGACAAAAATCTGTAATCACTGAAATTTTCCATTAAAAATCGATTTTTTATATTGAAAACTAAAATTGCATTTCTGGCTAAACTAGAAGAGCTTAGAGCCAAAAGGACAAAAATCTGTAATCACTGAAATTTTCCATTAAAAATCGATTTTTTATATTGAAAACTAAAATTGCAATTTCTGGCTAAACTAGAAGAGTTAGAGCCAAAAGGACAAAAATCTGTAATCACTGAAATTTTCCATTAAAATCGATTTTTTATATTGAAAACTAAAATTGCAATTTCTGGCTAAACTAGAAGAGTTAGAGCCAAAAGGACAAAAATCTGTAATCACTGAAATTTTCCATTAAAATCGATTTTTTATATTGAAAACTAAAATTGCAATTTCTGGCTAAACTAGAAGAGTTAGAGCCAAAAGGACAAAAATCTGTAATCACTGAAATTTTCCATTAAAATCGATTTTTTATATTGAAAACTAAAATTGCAATTTCTGGCTAAACTAGAAGAGTTAGAGCCAAAAGGACAAAAATCTGTAATCACTGAAATTTTCCATTAAAAATCGATTTTTTATATTGAAAACTAAAATTGCAATTTCTGGCTAAACTAGAAGAGTTAGAGCCAAAAGGACAAAAATCTGTAATCACTGAAATTTTCCATTAAAATCGATTTTTTATATTGAAAACTAAAATTGCATTTCTGGCTAAACTAGAAGAGTTAGAGCCAAAAGGACAAAAATCTGTAATCACTGAAATTTTCCATTAAAAATCGATTTTTTATATTGAAAACTAAAATTGCAATTTCTAGCTAAACTAGAAGAGTTAGAGCCAAAAGGACAAAAATCTGTAATCACTGAAATTTTCCATTAAAATCGATTTTTTATATTGAAAACTAAAATTGCAATTTCTAGCTAAACTAGAAGAGTTAGAGCCAAAAGGACAAAAATCTGTAATCACTGAAATTTTCCATTAAAAATCGATTTTTTATATTGAAAACTAAAATTGCAATTTCTAGCTAAACTAGAAGAGTAGAGCCAAAAGGACAAAATCTGTAATCACTGAAATTTTCCACTAAAATCGATTTTTATATGAAAACTAAAATTGCAATTTCTAGCTAAACTAGAAGAGTTAGAGCCAAAAGGACAAAAATCTGTAATCACTGAAATTTTCCATTAAAAATCGATTTTTTATATTGAAAACTAAAATTGCAATTTCTGGCTAAACTAGAAGAGTTAGAGCCAAAAGGACAAAAATCTGTAATCACTGAAATTTTCCATTAAAAATCGATTTTTTATATTGAAAACTAAAATTGCAATTTCTGGCTAACTAGAAGAGTAGAGCCAAAAGGACAAAAATCTGTAATCACTGAAATTTTCCATAAAAATCGATTTTTTATATTGAAAACTAAAATTGCATTTCTGGCTAAACTAGAAGAGTTAGAGCCAAAAGGACAAAAATCTGTAATCACTGAAATTTTCCATTAAAAATCGATTTTTTATATTGAAAACTAAAATTGCATTTCTGGCTAAACTAGAAGAGTTAGAGCCAAAAGGACAAAAATCTGTAATCACTGAAATTTTCCATTAAAAATCGATTTTTTATATTGAAAACTAAAATTGCAATTTCTGGCTAAACTAGAAGAGTTAGAGCCAAAAGGACAAAAATCTGTAATCACTGAAATTTTCCATTAAAAATCGATTTTTTATATTGAAAACTAAAATTGCAATTTCTGGCTAAACTAGAAGAGTTAGAGCCAAAAGGACAAAAATCTGTAATCACTGAAATTTTCCATTAAAATCGATTTTTATATTGAAAACTAAAATTGCATTTCTAGCTAAACTAGAAGAGTTAGAGCCAAAAGGACAAAAATCTGTAATCACTGAAATTTTCCATTAAAAATCGATTTTTTATATTGAAAACTAAAATTGCATTTCTGGCTAAACTAGAAGAGTTAGAGCCAAAAGGACAAAAATCTGTAATCACTGAAATTTTCCATTAAAAATCGATTTTTTATATTGAAAACTAAAATTGCATTTTCTAGCTAAACTAGAAGAGTTAGAGCCAAAAGGACAAAAATCTGTAATCACTGAAATTTTCCATTAAAAATCGATTTTTTATATTGAAAACTAAAATTGCAATTTCTGGCTAAACTAGAAGAGTTAGAGCCAAAAGGACAAAAATCTGTAATCACTGAAATTTTCCATTAAAAATCGATTTTTATATTGAAAACTAAAATTGCATTTTCTGGCTAAACTAGAAGAGCTAGAGCCAAAAGGACAAAAATCTGTAATCACTGAAATTTTCCATTAAAAATCGATTTTTTATATTGAAAACTAAAATTGCATTTCTGGCTAAACTAGAAGAGTTAGAGCCAAAAGGACAAAAATCTGTAATCACTGAAATTTTCCATTAAAATCGATTTTTTATATTGAAAACTAAAATTGCATTTTCTAGCTAAACTAGAAGAGTTAGAGCCAAAAGGACAAAAATCTGTAATCACTGAAATTTTCCATTAAGAATCGATTTTTTATATTGAAAACTAAAATTGCAATTTCTGGCTAAACTAGAAGAGTTAGAGCCAAAAGGACAAAAATCTGTAATCACTGAAATTTTCCACTAAAAATCGATTTTTTATATTGAAAACTAAAATTGCATTTTCTGGCTAAACTAGAAGAGTTAGAGCCAAAAGGACAAAAATCTGTAATCACTGAAATTTTCCATTAAAAATCGAGTTTTTATATTGAAAACTAAAATTGCATTTTCTGGCTAAACTAGAAGAGCTAGAGCCAAAAGGACAAAAATCTGTAATCACTGAAATTTTCCATTAAAATCGATTTTTTATATTGAAAACTAAAATTGCATTTTCTGGCTAAACTAGAAGAGTTAGAGCCAAAAGGACAAAAATCTGTAATCACTGAAATTTTCCATTAAAAATCGATTTTTTATATTGAAAACTAAAATTGCATTTTCTGGCTAAACTAGAAGAGCTAGAGCCAAAAGGACAAAAATCTGTAATCACTGAAATTTTCCATTAAAAATCGATTTTTTATATTGAAAACTAAAATTGCATTTTCTGGCTAAACTAGAAGAGTTAGAGCCAAAAGGACAAAAATCTGTAATCACTGAAATTTTCCATTAAAAATCGATTTTTTATATTGAAAACTAAAATTGCAATTTCTGGCTAAACTAGAAGAGCTAGAGCCAAAAGGACAAAAATCTGTAATCACTGAAATTTTCCATTAAGAATCGATTTTTTATATTGAAAACTAAAATTGCAATTTCTGGCTAAACTAGAAGAGCTAGAGCCAAAAGGACAAAAATCTGTAATCACTGAATTTTCCATTAAAAATCGAGTTTTTATATTGAAAACTAAAATTGCATTTCTGGCTAAACTAGAAGAGCTAGAGCCAAAGGGACAAAAATCTGTAATCACTGAAATTTTCCATTAAAAATCGATTTTTTATATTGAAAACTAAAATTGCAATTTCTAGCTAAACTAGAAGAGTTAGAGCCAAAAGGACAAAAATCTGTAATCACTGAAATTTTCCACTAAAAATCGATTTTTTATATTGAAAACTAAAATTGCAATTTCTAGCTAAACTAGAAGAGTTAGAGCCAAAAGGACAAAAATCTGTAATCACTGAAATTTTCCATTAAAAATCGATTTTTTATATTGAAAACTAAAATTGCAATTTCTGGCTAAACTAGAAGAGCTAGAGCCAAAAGGACAAAAATCTGTAATCACTGAAATTTTCCATTAAAAATCGATTTTTTATATTGAAAACTAAAATTGCATTTCTGGCTAAACTAGAAGAGTTAGAGCCAAAAGGACAAAAATCTGTAATCACTGAAATTTTCCATTAAAAATCGATTTTTTATATTGAAAACTAAAATTGCATTTCTGGCTAAACTAGAAGAGTTAGAGCCAAAAGGACAAAAATCTGTAATCACTGAAATTTTCCATTAAAATCGATTTTTATATTGAAAACTAAAATTGCATTTCTGGCTAAACTAGAAGAGTTAGAGCCAAAAGGACAAAAATCTGTAATCACTGAAATTTTCCATTAAAATCGATTTTTTATATTGAAAACTAAAATTGCAATTTCTGGCTAAACTAGAAGAGTTAGAGCCAAAAGGACAAAAATCTGTAATCACTGAAATTTTCCATTAAAAATCGATTTTTTATATTGAAAACTAAAATTGCAATTTCTGGCTAAACTAGAAGAGTTAGAGCCAAAAGGACAAAAATCTGTAATCACTGAAATTTTCCACTAAAATCGATTTTTTATATTGAAAACTAAAATTGCAATTTCTGGCTAAACTAGAAGAGTTAGAGCCAAAAGGACAAAAATCTGTAATCACTGAAATTTCCATTAAAAATCGATTTTTTATATTGAAAACTAAAATTGCAATTTCTGGCTAAACTAGAAGAGTTAGAGCCAAAAGGACAAAAATCTGTAATCACTGAAATTTTCCATTAAAAATCGATTTTTATATTGAAAACTAAAATTGCAATTTCTAGCTAAACTAGAAGAGTTAGAGCCAAAAGGACAAAAATCTGTAATCACTGAAATTTTCCATTAAAAATCGATTTTTTATATTGAAAACTAAAATTGCAATTTCTAGGCTAAACTAGAAGAGTTAGAGCCAAAAGGACAAAAATCTGTAATCACTGAAATTTTCCATTAAAAATCGATTTTTTATATTGAAAACTAAAATTGCAATTTCTGGCTAAACTAGAAGAGTTAGAGCCAAAAGGACAAAAATCTGTAATCACTGAAATTTTCCATTAAAAATCGATTTTTTATATTGAAAACTAAAATTGCATTTTCTAGCTAAACTAGAAGAGTTAGAGCCAAAAGGACAAAAATCTGTAATCACTGAAATTTTCCATTAAAATCGATTTTTTATATTGAAAACTAAAATTGCAATTTCTGGCTAAACTAGAAGAGTTAGAGCCAAAAGGACAAAAATCTGTAATCACTGAAATTTTCCATTAAAATCGATTTTTTATATTGAAAACTAAAATTGCAATTTCTGGCTAAACTAGAAGAGTTAGAGCCAAAAGGACAAAAATCTGTAATCACTGAAATTTTCCATTAAAAATCGATTTTTTATATTGAAAACTAAAATTGCAATTTCTGGCTAAACTAGAAGAGTTAGAGCCAAAAGGACAAAAATCTGTAATCACTGAAATTTTCCATTAAAAATCGATTTTTTATATTGAAAACTAAAATTGCAATTTCTGGCTAAACTAGAAGAGTTAGAGCCAAAAGGACAAAAATCTGTAATCACTGAAATTTTCCATAAAAATCGATTTTTTATATTGAAAACTAAAATTGCATTTTCTGGCTAAACTAGAAGAGTTAGAGCCAAAAGGACAAAAATCTGTAATCACTGAAATTTTCCATTAAAAATCGATTTTTTATATTGAAAACTAAAATTGCAATTTCTGGCTAAACTAGAAGAGTTAGAGCCAAAAGGACAAAAATCTGTAATCACTGAAATTTTCCATTAAAAATCGATTTTTTATATTGAAAACTAAAATTGCAATTTCTGGCTAAACTAGAAGAGCTAGAGCCAAAAGGACAAAAATCTGTAATCACTGAAATTTTCCATTAAAAATCGATTTTTTATATTGAAAACTAAAATTGCATTTTCTAGCTAAACTAGAAGAGTTAGAGCCAAAAGGACAAAAATCTGTAATCACTGAAATTTTCCATTAAAAATCGATTTTTTATATTGAAAACTAAAATTGCAATTTCTAGCTAAACTAGAAGAGTTAGAGCCAAAAGGACAAAAATCTGTAATCACTGAAATTTTCCATTAAAAATCGATTTTTTATATTGAAAACTAAAATTGCAATTTCTGGCTAAACTAGAAGAGTTAGAGCCAAAAGGACAAAAATCTGTAATCACTGAAATTTTCCACTAAAAATCGATTTTTTATATTGAAAACTAAAATTGCAATTTCTGGCTAAACTAGAAGAGCTAGAGCCAAAAGGACAAAAATCTGTAATCACTGAAATTTTCCATTAAAAATCGATTTTTTATATTGAAAACTAAAATTGCAATTTCTAGCTAAACTAGAAGAGTTAGAGCCAAAAGGACAAAAATCTGTAATCACTGAAATTTTCCATTAAAAATCGATTTTTTATATTGAAAACTAAAATTGCAATTTCTGGCTAAACTAGAAGAGTTAGAGCCAAAAGGACAAAAATCTGTAATCACTGAAATTTTCCATTAAAAATCGATTTTTTATATTGAAAACTAAAATTGCAATTTCTGGCTAAACTAGAAGAGTTAGAGCCAAAAGGACAAAAATCTGTAATCACTGAAATTTTCCATTAAAAATCGATTTTTTATATTGAAAACTAAAATTGCAATTTTCTGGCTAAACTAGAAGAGTTAGAGCCAAAAGGACAAAAATCTGTAATCACTGAAATTTTCCATTAAAAATCGATTTTTTATATTGAAAACTAAAATTGCAATTTCTAGCTAAACTAGAAGAGTTAGAGCCAAAAGGACAAAAATCTGTAATCACTGAAATTTTCCATTAAAAATCGATTTTTTATATTGAAAACTAAAATTGCAATTTCTAGCTAAACTAGAAGAGTTAGAGCCAAAAGGACAAAAATCTGTAATCACTGAAATTTTCCATTAAAAATCGATTTTTTATATTGAAAACTAAAATTGCATTTTCTGGCTAAACTAGAAGAGTTAGAGCCAAAAGGACAAAAATCTGTAATCACTGAAATTTTCCACTAAAAATCGATTTTTTATATTGAAAACTAAAATTGCAATTTCTGGCTAAACTAGAAGAGCTAGAGCCAAAAGGACAAAAATCTGTAATCACTGAAATTTTCCATTAAAAATCGATTTTTTATATTGAAAACTAAAATTGCAATTTCTGGCTAAACTAGAAGAGTTAGAGCCAAAAGGACAAAAATCTGTAATCACTGAAATTTTCCATTAAAAATCGATTTTTTATATTGAAAACTAAAATTGCATTTTCTAGCTAAACTAGAAGAGTTAGAGCCAAAAGGACAAAAATCTGTAATCACTGAAATTTTCCATTAAAAATCGATTTTTTATATTGAAAACTAAAATTGCAATTTCTAGCTAAACTAGAAGAGTTAGAGCCAAAAGGACAAAAATCTGTAATCACTGAAATTTTCCATTAAAAATCGATTTTTTATATTGAAAACTAAAATTGCAATTTCTGGCTAAACTAGAAGAGTTAGAGCCAAAAGGACAAAAATCTGTAATCACTGAAATTTTCCACTAAAAATCGATTTTTTATATTGAAAACTAAAATTGCAATTTCTAGCTAAACTAGAAGAGTTAGAGCCAAAAGGACAAAAATCTGTAATCACTGAAATTTTCCATTAAAAATCGATTTTTTATATTGAAACTAAAATTGCAATTTCTAGCTAAACTAGAAGAGTTAGAGCCAAAAAGGACAAAAATCTGTAATCACTGAAATTTTCCATTAAAATCGATTTTTTATATTGAAAACTAAAATTGCATTTTCTAGCTAAACTAGAAGAGCTAGAGCCAAAAGGACAAAAATCTGTAATCACTGAAATTTTCCATTAAAAATCGATTTTTTATATTGAAAACTAAATTGCAATTTCTGGCTAAACTAGAAGAGTTAGAGCCAAAAGGACAAAAATCTGTAATCACTGAAATTTTCCACTAAAATCGATTTTTTATATTGAAAACTAAAATTGCATTTTCTGGCTAAACTAGAAGAGTTAGAGCCAAAAGGACAAAAATCTGTAATCACTGAAATTTTCCATTAAAAATCGATTTTTTATATTGAAAACTAAAATTGCATTTTCTAGCTAAACTAGAAGAGCTAGAGCCAAAAGGACAAAAATCTGTAATCACTGAAATTTTCCATAAAATCGATTTTTTATATTGAAAACTAAAATTGCATTTTCTAGCTAAACTAGAAGAGTTAGAGCCAAAAGGACAAAAATCTGTAATCACTGAAATTTTCCATTAAAAATCGATTTTTATATTGAAAACTAAAATTGCAATTTCTAGCTAAACTAGAAGAGTTAGAGCCAAAAGGACAAAAATCTGTAATCACTGAAATTTTCCATTAAAAATCGATTTTTTATATTGAAAACTAAAATTGCATTTCTGGCTAAACTAGAAGAGTTAGAGCCAAAAGGACAAAAATCTGTAATCACTGAAATTTTCCATTAAAATCGATTTTTATATTGAAAACTAAAATTGCATTTCTGGCTAAACTAGAAGAGTTAGAGCCAAAAGGACAAAAATCTGTAATCACTGAAATTTTCCACTAAAAATCGATTTTTATATTGAAAACTAAAATTGCAATTTCTAGCTAAACTAGAAGAGTTAGAGCCAAAAGGACAAAAATCTGTAATCACTGAAATTTTCCATTAAAATCGATTTTTTATATTGAAAACTAAAATTGCAATTTCTGGCTAAACTAGAAGAGTTAGAGCCAAAAGGACAAAATCTGTAATCACTGAAATTTTCCATAAGAATCGATTTTTTATATTGAAAACTAAAATTACATTTTCTAGCTTAACGAGAAGAGTTAGAGCCAAAGGACAAAAATCTGTAATCACTGAAATTTTCCATTAAGAATCGATTTTTATATTGAAACTAAAATTGCAATTTCTAGCTAAACTAGAAGAGTTAGAGCCAAAAGGACAAAAATCTGTAATCACTGAAATTTTCCATTAAAAATCGATTTTTTATATGAAAACTAAAATTGCAATTTCTGGCTAAACTAGAGAGTTAGAGCCAAAAGGACAAAAATCTGTAATCACTGAAATTTTCCATTAAAAATCGATTTTTTATATTGAAAACTAAAATTGCATTTTCTGGCTAACTAGAGAGCTAGAGCCAAAAGGACAAAAATCTGTAATCACTGAATTTTCCATTAAAAATCGATTTTTATATTGAAAACTAAAATTGCATTTCTGGCTTAGAGCCAAAAACAAAAATCTGTAATCACTGAAATTTTCCATTAAAAATCGATTTTTTATATTGAAAACTAAAATTGCAATTTCTGGCTAAACTAGAAGAGTTAGAGCCAAAAGGACAAAAATCTGTAATCACTGAAATTTCCATTAAAAATCGATTTTTTTATATTGAAAACTAAAATTGCAATTTCTGGCTAAACTAGAAGAGTTAGAGCCAAAAGGACAAAAATCTGTAATCACTGAAATTTTCCATTAAAAATCGATTTTTATATTGAAAACTAAAATTGCATTTCTAGCTAAACTAGAAGAGTTAGAGCCAAAAGGACAAAAATCTGTAATCACTGAAATTTTCCATTAAAAATCGATTTTTTATATTGAAAACTAAAATTGCATTTTCTGGCTAAACTAGAAGAGTTAGAGCCAAAAGGACAAAAATCTGTAATCACTGAAATTTTCCATTAAAATCGATTTTTATATTGAAAACTAAAATTGCAATTTCTAGCTAAACTAGAAGAGTTAGAGCCAAAAGGACAAAAATCTGTAATCACTGAAATTTTCCATTAAAAATCGATTTTTTATATTGAAAACTAAAATTGCAATTTCTGGCTAAACTAGAAGAGCTAGAGCCAAAGGACAAAAATCTGTAATCACTGAAATTTTCCATTAAAATCGATTTTTTATATTGAAAACTAAATTGCATTTTCTAGGCTAAACTAGAAGAGTTAGAGCCAAAAGGACAAAAATCTGTAATCACTGAAATTCCATTAAAAATCGATTTTTTATATTGAAAACTAAATTGCAATTTCTAGAAACTAGAAGAGTTAGAGCCAAAAGGACAAAAATCTGTAATCACTGATTTTCCATAAAAATCGATTTTTTATATTGAAAACTAAAATTGCATTTTCTAGCTAAACTAGAAGAGTTAGAGCCAAAAGGACAAAAATCTGTAATCACTGAAATTTTCCCATAAAAATCGATTTTTTATATTGA
>PYHX02000413.1:49654723-49702866 GCA_004302925.2 Cochliomyia hominivorax
GACTTAAAAAGGCAAAAAAATCTATAAAATCTCAAATAAGAAACATAAAATTATTTGTTTAAAATTGTGCTACAATTCACATATTAACGTTTAAAAACTTATAACAATTGAAAAATGTGTTTTTTAAATAAAAATTCTGGCTGATTTCCTTCATTGTGATTTTGGGCCAAATAATAACTTCAAAAGCAGAAACTTATGATGAATGTGAAGATGTAGATCCCGAAACTTATGTGCCAAGTTCAGAAAGTTGTTCATCTTATATATTTTGTAATGGCGAAGATTCAGTGCTCTATGAATGTGATGAGGGAGAATATTATGATCGAGAAAGTGAATCATGTGATGCTAAAGAAAATGTAGTATGTCCACTTGATGAAAATGGCGATGGTGATGGCGATGGAGAGGGTGGTGATGGTGAGAATGGAGATGGTAATGATGGTGAAAATCCTGAAGAAACTACCACTGTTGCCACAACTACCACCGCTACTACCACAACAACACTTGAAACCACTGCCACAACACCAGCTGAAATTTTTGATATACCACCTGTTGTGAAAGATTCTTGTCCTGCTACCGATGATCCTAATCAAATTGTTTATGTTTCAAGCAATAATTCATGTTCGGATTATTATGTTTGCTATCATGGTCATCCATTGGAAATGCATTGTACAGATCATTTACATTTTAATACGCTGACAGGAAAATGTGACTTCCCAGAAAACTCAAATTGTAAGGTAAATTGAATTAGATGAAAAATCGAAAGGTATTTAAGAGTGAATTGCATTAAAAAGGCCTTTTGTTATAAAGTATGACACCAAAATTGTCTACAATTAATTCGTGTTTCAGTGAGGATCTGAATCGATCAAAACAAAGGGTCAAAGGCTCTGTTCAAAGTTTTGAGACTAAAGCTCTCTATTCATTATTTTCAAATAGTTGTTAATTTCAAAACATTTATAAAGTGAAGCGTAGTCCACTAAGGGCATTTTGAATCGATCGAAATATATGATCGTCAGATGTATATTTTTTGTAGAGTTCAAGTATCATTTCCGACATAAAAAATCGCATACCGCTTCGATTACTTCATTTCAAATAGGAACTAATTCCATTGCTTTTGAGAGTATTCCAGTGCTTTTAAGCTAAAGGAAATCAATTGTCTTACAATTGCCACCTATAAAACAAGTTTTTCTCCTTTTTAAGGCAAAATTTCCTTTAGTAATAATACCATCTCTTCATTTGCAAATTTCACACATTCGACTGATCTAAATTTTTAAAAACACAACAAATGTCTTTCACAAGTTTTTTGAGACCTTAAGTTTCTAACAACAATCGATACCTTCCAGAAATTATATTGATTGCTGTTATATCCGCCATACCATGTTTGTTATCGCAGACACAAACCTTATTCATATATTGTCTAAAATGTTAAAATTTAATTTTATTTTCTATCTAAAGCACTCGCGGGCATTGAAATGCCCAGTCTGTAATGCAGGTCTCTAAGCAAATTGTTGGGCAAGAAAATTAGTCAAAGTTGTTAGTCTTTCGGCCACACTATCAAAATAATTAAGTATCAAAGAATTAACTTTCAGGCATAAATGTCTGTGGAACATCTATAATATAACAGAAGTTCTATCAGAAAATCTCCATAAAAACTGGATCAAAGAAATGTCAAGCATTAAGGCCGAAACGTTAATGGGATTCTCACACTCAATATGATGTTGTTGTAACAACTTCGCTATTATTGGAGTTTTGTCCCGGGGCAATAACTACGACTGACACATCTGTTGTTGAGTTGACAATCTGTGACTGAATTTGGTTCATTACGGAAAGGAGATTAAAATGTTGTTGATTTCCAGTCGATACAACTGTAAATAAGTTGATAATCATTGTCCGATTGGTAGTCAGTTCGTTGCAGAACAGATACTGTTGGTAACACTTAACATCGTGTGTTATGGTTGGGCCACTTTTTTTACATTTAATATGATTTGATCGTTCTTTATTTAACCCTCCAACACCACAAGTAGTTTTGTGGGTATATTAACTTTGTCAATCCGTGTGTTACGCTAAGAAGGAATCATCTTAGACCCCATAGTGTATATATATTCTTGTATCAAATTCTCAGTCGATTTAGATATGTCCTTTTGTCTAGCTGCTTGTCTGTCCGTCTGTTTTTCTGTCCATCTGTCTGTCTTTTGTTGGCATGCTCACATCCACAATAATTGACAGAGATCAATGAAATTTGGCTTGTGTATTTGTTGTAGTCCTATTGAATATCATTATCACACCAAACACTATCAAAATCGATTCAGTAAAACAAGAAGGTTATAGCCAAAAATATAACTAATTTTATGACTTATTAAGTGTTCCTGTGTTGTGGTGGAGTGTATTGAAGATTCAGCATGGCCGAATATAGCATTCTTACTTCTTCTTTAATCTATTATTCTATATAACGCACCATGAATTTGCCAAATACGAAACCAAAAAATATGTTGAGTTGGACAAAAATCGTATAGATAACATCGTTACATAACTCAAATATATATACAAAAACAATTTTTTATACCATTCACTTTAGGCCTTTTGTAAATTATAACACGTCTTAATTTACATATTTACAAACATTTTCACAAAATTTCTTCTCTTTTAGATTTCGAATCAACCTCCTTCGGCAACAAATAAATGTTTACCACATGTCACCGATTTCTTTCCACATCCACAAAAATGCAATTATTTCTTTTATTGTATTAAAGGGTATCAAACTCTACAGCAGTGTCCATTTTATTATGGTTGGGATATTGAAAGGCGAACGTGCGTTCATATGGCCCATGCCAAATGCTATCAAAATACCCATTAGTTCAGACGGTCATACATACATTCATACATTTCAACTGACATGACAGTCAATCACTCAACCATTTGTTTACCTTTCATTCAAGCATAAACAACCATCATTTCAGAAACTCAGAACTTTTAAGGAATTTATTTAAAATTGGAAAAATAACTTTTTTGTTTTTTTTAATTTTCTCGATAAAAAAGCAATAAATTCTTTTTATCTGTAAATTCCTTAAAAATGCTGAAATAAAATTCATAAAAAATGTTGCTCTTTTTTATTGTAGAACTTAAGAAAAAAAGATATTAAATGAATAAAATAAAAAATATAAATTAAATATTGTTGTTTTTTATGGCAAAATTCAAAAAAAAAATAACTTTAAAAATCAATTTAGAATTACTTTCATATTTTTACACCCTCCACCACCACAAGTGTTAATGAAAGTATATTAACTTTGTTATTCGGTGTGTAACGCTAAGAAGCAATTATCTCAGACCCCATAATGTATATATATATATATATATATATCCTGCATTAAATCAAAATCTGGGTCGAGTTAGGTATGTCCGTCTGCCTGACTGTCGGTTGTTGGCAGGCTCACATCCACAATAACTGACGGAGCTCAATGAAATTTGTTCTTAGTATTTATTATAGTTCTGAAAAGTCTCCTTTTTTAAAACCAGCAAAATTGGTTCAGTACATTAAAAGACATAGATCGATGACTGAGGCCAAAAATATAACAGATTTCATGACTCATTAAGTGTTCCGTGTTATACTTAAGAAAGACTTCTACACATTTGTAAGTGTATGTGTGAGTTTGTATGTATGAAACATAACGTATTGACTTCAAACGCATTTGTGGTGGAGGGTTTTGAAGATTCGGCATAACCGAATATATCACTCATACTTCTTTAAAGATGTCACTTGTTTCTTTAATATTTTTCTTCTACAAAAATTTTTATCAATTTAAAGTAAAATTTTATTGAAATTTAAGTTTTCGTATTTAATTTACTAAATGACATTACTTGTCAACAGATTGTGTTTAACAATATGTTACAGCTTGTGTACAAAAATTGACATGATTCTGTCAAATAGATATGAGTCACATTCATACATACGTACATACACATGTATACACATAAATGCTGAACATGTTTAATGGTGCAAGAATAAGAATATAAAACACTTAAATGTATTTGTAATGCTAAAATACGTAAGTAAACGTAATAAATACACAACTATTTTAGTTGACAACGGAAAAACAATTTAGGAATTGGGACAAAAATAATATTAAATTATGTCAATATAAAGAAATTTGTCAATATAAACAGCTATAAATAAAGCTATTTTTATATTGAAACGTGCCACAGTGGTTCCAAAACGGTATTATACACCTACCATACCATAAGTTGTGAAAGAGGGTATATTAAATTTTGTCCATTCTGTATGTAACGGTTAAAAATCCAAGACCCAAAAAGTATATATAATATTAAATTCAAAGCTATGTCCATCTGTCTGTCCGTTTGTCTGTCTGTCGGTCTGACAATCTGTCTGTTAAATCAATCCGTTTTGTCAGTCTCTCTGTCTGTCTGTCTGTCTGTCTGTCTATAAGTCTGTCAGTTTGAAACATTCGCACGCCTAGAATTTCTGTTTAAATTTATAAATTGTTAAAATTTTTGTTGTTGTCCTATGCAGTTTCCTATTTCAAACCAGCTATATTGGTCCATTTGCACAGTTATACACCAATATCTGGGACAACTTCAAAATTTCGAAATAGATCTTTATAATGTCATCAACGAAAGTGATTGGATTTTGAGAGAATTTAACACAACATACATCTATACAAATTTCTTCTTCTTACAAAATCATCAAATTTAGAGCTTTAGAAAAAAGTTATAGACTGAAATATGCCAAAATTTAAAACATCCCAAAAAGTTCCGAAATTAGTCACATATCTTTATTTTGATATAAAAATCAACCATAAAAACTAAATTGCACTTTAGCCCTTATTTGACCTAGCACACATATGAGGCCTCTTCCCGGAATATGGTTTTAAACTTCAACTCTTAAATCAAGATCAATTCTTTTGAAATTCGGCACAATTATTTTTGTAACCGTCTTTAAGATATGTTAATACTTTTTCAAATATGGTTCCATGTTATGCTATATCTCCCATATAGATTAATATAGACCCATTTTATTAAAATTGCCATATACGGTCATTACCCGGAAAACGGGTTTTAAACTTATAAAACTCTTAAATATGAACCATTTTTTTTAAACGTCACTATTAAATTTCAAACAGTCTTTATTATTTGATGAATATCGGTCCGTTTTTGGTTATAGGTTTCATTTTATTTAGTTTATCTACCAAATTTGACCAATTTCTTTTCTCACACAAATACATAAGAGGTGGAGAGTATTTAAATTTGGGCACAGCCGAATGTAGCACTTTTTCTTCTTGTTGAAATAAAATCACATTCTGAGGTGTTTTTGAGCAGATTCCTATCTTGGCAAAGTCGTACACGGTAACCTTATAAATTTGGACACCTCCTTGTAAATCTCTATAAAAAGTATGCTTTTATATGTAGGGTATCTCTAAAAGTGTTTCATAAATAACGGATAAAGCCTATAACCAGACAATTTATATAACTATTGGCATGGATACTAGTATCACCCTCACAAATTTCAGAGAAATTCAGCTGAATGTGCTGAATTTCTCTGAAACTGCTATTTTGCGATAATAGATAAATATTATAGGCAACGCAATTTGGGGATAGATCACAGGCATTTCAATATGAATTAGTGACAATTATTTAAATTTTCTGATCCATGGACATGTTTATATATATAAAAAAAATTGAAAAAATTTGAAAACTCAGCTGAGGCTGAGTTGATAACCTGGCTGTTGTTAGTCGGTTCGTTACAGAAATTTTGATTCAGTACCGTTATATGTCTCAATTTTGAAATTTGGATAAAAAAAAACATAAATTCAAAAATTCATAAAATTTTTTCCAATAAAATTGTTTTGGAACCACTGTGATGTGCAGCATGTATCACAAATGAAATGAGAGTGATGAGTACTTTATTGCAACAATAAATATTTCATTTCATATAAAGAAAAAACTGAAAAAGTTAACTTTGATATATTTTGTACATAAGTTAATAATATTGTTTCGAACAATATGGTTTTATTAAGGGTAAATATCTGTCATTATAATTCACTATTCGATGATCTATAGTGGTTTCCACGACTCAAGGGAAATGACATTCATACAAAAAGTAGTTTCCTAGGCAGTCGAAAAAGTTGGAAGGTAGAAATTGGGTTCATAAGTTGATGATAGTGATATTATCGTTGGAAGTCACTTCATAAGCCATTTTCTTATGTTTTGGGTTACACAAAAAATAATGAAATTGGGTAGCAATATATATAGGAAGAAGATGGGCGTTGAAATTCGTTTCTTTGTCGAAATGATGAATTCAACACCAATAAAAAATAACCAAGAAGCAGGCAAAATCAGAAGGGCTTTTTATTTTTGATGCGCTATTGAAAGCGATTCAGACTATCACAGGGAATCTGTAAAATTTATTTGTTTGTGGTTGCAATAATTACAGATTATAGACCAGTCTATAATACAAATGTAAAGTAATGCTATGTAATGACCCTCGTGGAATCTGTTTTATTATTGTGATTTTTTCAAATTTTATTAACAATTCCGAAAATGGGGAATGGACCGATCCTCACAAAATTTGGTAGGACGTTTTTTGATTGTATAAATTTTAAACGTACGAAATACTACCATAATGCTTATGTTTTTAATAAATTTGAACTGATATTCCGACGTAGTTCTGTATGGGAATTGTGACCATTGGTGGACCGATGTTCTTAAAATAAAATGTGGCGTCAGGATTTGGACTAATACCAAAATTAATTGTGCAAATATTATATCTGAGTTTATTAGCTTAAAACTCCATTTCTGCAGGACATTTATATGGGATTTCAGTAGATTTCGTTCTGGACACAAAATTATAATATATTTGCTTTACCCAGTGCGCTTTACTCCATATTAGTTCTTCTCAGTCCTAGATTCCGAAAAAATTAAATACATTAATAAATTCTTTAAGAATATGATTGATACTTAATTTAATAACTTCAACATGTGGGGTTGCTTGTCCCCCTGTTCCTATTCTTCCTTAATATCACTTTAGTAGCTCTTTAGAAGTTCTTTCTTCTCCCCCCAATCCTATCTATCCTTTAGTTTGTCCAGTTAAACTCCTCCTTGGGGAAATAATTAGGATTAAATTTTAAAACTATCGCTTTTATAGCTCTATAGATATTAACACAATCAAAAGGACCATGTAAATTATACATTCAAGGGTCATAGAAATTTTGGAATCGATGTAGATAGAGTTTCAAGTATACAAAAAATTTATTTTCTACTGTTCAGAAAACAATTTTGCTAACAAGGGCCGGTTCAGAGTTTCCCAAATTTGAATATATAAAACGATCCAGACTTTTATATCTAAACCGGTTTCAAAAATTTCATAATTTTTGGGCATGTGAGGGATGTTAAAGATTTGGTACCCCCTAACAGTTTCTCTCTACAAAAATAACTTCTATTTTATGTTCCCAATATCCAGAAATCAATACTTAACTACATTTCTTATTATAGAAAGAGAGATAAAAAGTAAATTCATTAGCATTATTAGAAGAACATGTAAAACTACTTGAATTTCAAAATAATGTTAACATTAAGTTGCATTTAAATAAATTAACTTTAATTTATGCACATTTCCCTATAAATAGATCTGCAATAAACGGCCTTGTGTTTAAAAGTGCCAACAGCACATTCAATTTTAATTTTTAGCGGTATTTCGAAATAAAAGGAAGGAGATAATTTCAAATGAAAAAATGCCGCTAAGTAAGTGAAATAAAAATAGCGAAAATAAGTCCAAAACTGATCTAATAAAGTATTTTATACATCCCTCAAACAGTTGTACGAATAAGTGTTGTATTACTTTTAATGATGACTTTATCAGAAGGTCTAACGGTTCCACAACTTTGTAAAGATAGAAATTTTGGTTATAAAATATCAGATCCCGAAGATTGTCATAATTTCTATATCTGTTTAGGAGCTTTGGGAGAATTTAACTTGGATTGTGGTTCTGGTCATCGTTTTGATGAAAGTCAACAGAAATGTGTCAGAGGTAAATGTCCTCCTTGTTTAGGTACAACGGCTTCAAAAGCCGCAACGATTCCAGTTATTATTTTGCCCTCAAAGCAAAATCTGGCAAAACCTATTTATGTCTTATTAACTGAAAATAAACTCAAGGAGATGATGTTGAATTTCAAGAATGCTGATAATTCTATAACTGCATCAGAAATTGATAAATTGATTGAAAATCAAAATTTAATTGATTTAATTAAAAAATTGTCATTGAAACCAACGAAAGAAAGAGAAAAATTATTATTAACAGGTAGAATAACGAATTTTGATATGTTGATGGATAAATTGGATACAAGTATAATAATTGAAAATACTGAAACGACTAAAAAGGAAACAACAATTTCTAATTTAGAAACAACAGTTGTTTCACCAGAGGTAACAACAATTTCCACCACTGAAGCTTCCCCAACAACTACAACAGATGCGAGCAAAATGTCAGATACTTCGACTGAATCGATTTTCGATTTATTAAATTTGGATACGGAATATTTCCAGGAATCGGAATCAACAACATCGACAGAAAGTCCTACAACCACAGATACACCTACTTCAACTGAATCGCCTTACCAAACCACACAATTTCCAACAGAAGCTGAAGCATTGAATGGAAAAGCAGCATATTGGACAACAGAAGAAACAATAATTGAATTATCAACAACAAAGGAAACAACCACTCAAGCAACAACTGAATTAATAACTATAGAAGCAACTGAAAAAGCAACAGTTCTTTTACCTGAGCTGACAATTTTCACCACAGTTTTACCGTCAACTACAACTGAAATGGGCACAATATCAGATACTACGACTGAATCAATTTTTGATTTATTTAGTTCGAATGGGAAATATTTACCGGAATCGGATACATCTACAACAATTGAATCGCCTAACCAAACCACACAATTGGCAACTAAAGCTGAAGCAATGGCTGGAATTGCAGCATATTTTTTGACAGAAGAAACAATAACTGAATTGTCGACAACAGAGGAAACAACAACTCAAGCAACAAATATTCAAAGTGTTACCGAATTAACGAATGAGCGAACTACAGAAGTAACCGACGTAAAAACAACTTTTCAAACTACTACGGTAGCAACTACTGAGCAAACGACTACTCAAGCTATTAGCGAATTAACCGTACGCACAACTGACGCAACAACAACTTTACCAACTACGACAGATCAAACAACTACCCAAGAAACTACACAACTTAATGAGGAAATTACAGATTCTACTTATGAGACAACTACTGATTACACAACTACCGATGCCACAACAACTGCACAATACACGTCTGATGAAACAATAGCACCAGTTTCAACTGACGAACCAACAAATGAACCAACCATAACGCATATAACTACAGACGCCACAACAACTATACAATCCACTACCGAGGCAACAACTGTACAATTAACGACTGAAGCAATAAATACACAAGATTCTACCGAAGTAACTAAGAAAACTTCAGATTCAACTGACGAACCAACCACTACGCACATAACTACAGACGCCACAACAACTGTACAATTCACGACTGAAGCAACAACTGTACAATCGACGGCTGAAGCAACAACTACAGCAGATTCTACTGAAGTAACTAAGAAAACTTCAGATTCAACTGACGAACCAACCACTACAGACGCCACAACAACTGTACAATCCACGACTGAAGCAACAACAGTACAATCGACGACTGAAGCAACAACTACAGCAGATTCTACCGAAGTAACTAAGAAAACTACATATTCATCTGACGAACCAACCACTACAGATGCCACAACAACTGTACAATCCACGACTGAAGCAACAACTGTACAACTGACGACTGAAGCAACAACTACAGCAGATTCTACCGAAGTAACTAAGAAAACTACTGATTCAACTGACAAATCAACAACTGAACCAACCACTACGCAGACAACTTTTCAAACCACAACTGAAATAACGAAAGAAGCTTCCGGTACAACTTATGAACCAACAACTCAACAACCCTCTACTGAAGCAACAACCACTGAAACTTCATATTCAACTGAAGAACCAACAACATCAGTTGCAACAAGTGAACCAGCAACAATAGCACAAACAACTACTGAAACCACTGTTTCAACTGACCAACCAACAATTACAGAAACAACTACTAAATCATCTACGAGAACAACAAACAATCCAACAACTGTAAAACCTACAGCTGAACCAACTCCAGAATCTACAACAACATATACAACTACCGCAAACTCAAATTCAACTGAACAACCAACAACTATACTTCCAACAACTGAACCAACCACAAAGCAAACAACAACAGACAATCCAACAACTATACTTCCAACAACTGAACCAACCACCGAACAATCAACTACTGAATTATCTTCTACAACAACTGACAATCCAACTTCTGTAAAACCTACAGCTGAACCAACAACTATACTTCCAACAACTGCACCAACCACAAAGCAAACAACAACAGACAATCCAACAACTATACTTCCAACAACTGAACCAACCACCGAACAATCAACTACTGAATTATCTTCTACAACAACTGACAATCCAACTACTGTAAAACCTACAGCTGAACCATCGACGGAGCCTACAACAACTACCGCAACCTCAAATTCGACTGAACAACCAACAACGAAGCCTACAACTGAACCAACTGCTACAACAACGACAACAACAAATTGTAAACCAACTTCTACAACAACAACAACTTGTAAACCAACTACTACTACAACAAAAACTTGTAAAACAACTACTACAACATTCACAACAGTAACTTGTAAACCAATTACTACAACAACTTGTAAACCAACCAATACAACCACACAAACTACCAAAGAAAACGCTAAACGTGAAAAGAACAACAATAACAATTCCATTTGTTCTAATCATGAAGATGGTTATTTTGTCCGACATCCAGAAAATTGTAAGAATTATTATAGTTGTTTTAGACGTAAGGCTTATCTTCAAACATGTCCTGGCAGTTTCTACTTCGATGAGAAATTACAAATGTGTAATTATGCCAACTTAGTCCAATGCCATGGGGTACATAACAAACCACAAACACAATCACCCATGTCTAGTCCTTATCAGAAACCCTCGACAGTGATAAGACAACAACTAACGGATAAAAAATCTAAAATTCCCAATAAAATGGGTGATTGTAAATTCCTTAAGAGCGGCACTTTCCTGAGAGATTCCAACAATTGTAACAAATATTATGTTTGCTTAAATGGTTATGCTGTTGCTCTGTATTGTCCTCGTGGTCAATATTTCGATATTGATGGTTTGGTTTGCAATTTTAAAGCTCTAGTGAAAAATTGCCCCAACTAAATGACTTTAACTGTAAATAATAGAATTTTATTTATTTCAAAAATATGTAAAATTTTATTTATAAATAAATGAAATTGTAAAAAAATTATTAATTTTAAATGATGCAAAAATAGTGGCGATTATTCATAAATAAGTGATAATTTTCGTAGGAATGAGATTTATATTGGGACATATAAAAAGTTGTGTTCTGCTGTGCCGAATCTTGAATGCACATCACTGCTTACATTGTGGAAACATTTCACGAGATTTTGCGAAATATTGGAACATGTTATTAAAAATTCACTATAAATGTTTATATAACCTCATCATAACTTGTTGCGGTGAAGGGTATGAAAGGCATATATTGTTTGGGTTAAATTTGGCTTTAATAAAAAACATTTATTGGGAAGTTTTCAATCTCACTTTTATAGCAAAGAATTTGAAAAATTTGGAGTGGATATTGATATATGAATGTTACATTTACTTTCCCATAAACTTGGGAAGAAATCATATGCTCATTAAACTACTTTTCTGGAAAATAAATTAAAATTTTCTGAAAAATAATTTAAATTATTAAAATTATTACGAATCAAACAAAATTTTATCTAAAATTAAAAAAACTGTATTTTATTTTTATATCTTAATAAACCGTCACGTTTTTTAAATAATGTTTTCATGCATCATGTGTTTTAATTTATATATTTTGAATCCACCACATGATAAATTCTCACAGATTTATAATCATTCTGAGAATAAAAAAATTATTCACAAGAAAAATATCACGTTTTATGAACTGATTAATGAGTCACATTAATGCTTAAAATATTTTTCATTTTCATATGTGAAATAATAAATACTTAAGTACAAAAGATGAAAATATAATTAATTTCTACTCACTCTGCCACCATATGAACTTAGGTAGATACAGTTTGTCAAGGAAATGTTGGCACATAAAAAGTTGAATAATTAAGTTTAATCGTTATAATTCTTAGATTTAGCGCTTTTTGAATTAAAAAATTCATTCCGGTGGGAATATTCGTGTTAGTGTTAGGGATCGTCCTTGGACCAAAATAATTTAAAACTAGAAAAAATGATATAGTCGATCAAGCCTGACTATTTAATACCCTACACCACATTGTTGAGTGTAAATGTCTGATATGTGAAATTTATGCGTTTTAAAGGAAATTATTTCTGTAGGGTTATATGGGCATAAAAAATATGTACCGACTTTGCTTTATATACTTAAGGTATTAGTGATACTTATGAGTTTGAAAATGATATTTGGAAGGGTGGTTGTAAGCGACCTTAAAGAAAAAATAATCCTTGTATAATTTGGCATTTATAATATTTTAAGACTTAGTTTTGCAAAATTTGGTTAAAATTTTTTTAACATTTAGGAATTTTATGGGCTAAAAACCATTCCGGGGACCTAAAAGAAAAAAATGGACTGATCATAATATCCTCCTTGGAAAACATAATAGTACGTGCCAAATTTCCTTCAGATATTTTCTGCAACCTTTACTTTGGTACAAGCTTTACATGGACAACCAGCCGGGCGGACGAACATTCTTAAATAGACTCAAGAAGTGATTCTGAGTCGAACGGTATACTTAAAAGTGGTGTTAGGAATATTTTTTCTGCCGTTACAAACCTCTGCACAGTGTAGGGTATAAAAAGTTTTTTTTGTTTTAATTGCGACCCTTGTTCACAAGTTTTACATGGGATGTCAACCGTCCAGAGGAGCTAGAAACTTGTGCACTTCCAGAACACTCCACAAGTTCCTTATAAATAACTGTGCGAAATTTCAATAAAATATATTCAACGGTTATAAAGTTATGCAACAATATTTAAAGCCATATTGATATTTGTATGGGAAATGAGAAAATTTTTGGGGAGGGGGGGCAAGTTTCAGTTAATTTTTGAAGGGTAATGTAAAGTTTTTTAATGTATTCAGTTTTGTTCGAAAGTAATTATTTGAAAAATAATTATATATTTTTCAATTTAAACATAATACTGAAAAAGTTGTCCTTAATGCAGAACTATAAAACTATTCCGATATATTTTTTATTCAAAAAAACCCAAAATTCCAATCCGGGAAAAACTTGTTTAAAAAAATTCACTTCTTTCAGTAAATTGCTCGCCCTGCCATTATATGAGGTTTGTTCCATTATAGCTTTCTTAAGTGTATAGTTAGTAAACTTGGCTTTATAATTAAGGTGTCTTTTTGACGATTCTGGCTTAGAATTTTGTTTGATACTCAAAAAACTAAAGAAAAATATTTTAAAATTTAGGTAATTCCAATAAAGCTGGCGGAGAACTTGTTTCCGCTAATGTACTCGAATTTGCATTATCAGCATTAGTCTTAGAAACTCTGTCAGAATTGAGAAAAATTTTTATAGTCCAGAAATAGTTGATTTTAAATTAAACAACTGTTACCAACTTTTTGAAAAAAAAAAATCAGAAAAAATATCACTTTTTTAAATTTCTTATTCAAAGTAATATATCTGTATCTGCTGATTCCATATAGATGTCTGGTTCTTGCAAAAAAATTATTTAGAATTATGTATAGGATTCAGGCTATATATTTTTGAACCTGAGTAGAGCCCAAAAAAAATTAAAAAAAAAACTGTCTAATAACTCTTAAACTATAAGAGTTATCCCACACGTGTAGTGTTTTTTATAAGGGCTATAAGTATGTAAAATATTTTTTGAATCATATCATATGAAAAAAATTGGCGATTTTAAAAAAAAACGCCATACCCAAAGTAACCATCTTCTGTGATCCACTTCCCGCCTCCACAATCAACTAGAAACATGTCCTTTTCAAAGTCAATTCGAAAACACCTCAAGAATATTCATTTGAAATTTCGTTAAAAATATTTAACAATTTTGTGTTTCACAAAAACAAGTTTTGAGACCACTGTGCGTTATCCAGTAGGGTCTTAGAAATTATGATGACTTTTATCATTGTGATAATAGAAGTGATTGTATTTTTTCGTAACATTTTATATAAGTGAATGTTGTAAACATTTTCAACAATCATAATTTTTATTACATACATTCATACGATATCTTTTTTTAATTTCTTAATGAGAAATTCCTAATTAAAAGTTCATAATATTTTTCCTAAACATTCGTAAATATGTATTTACTTTGTATATACTAGAACCTCAACTTGCATAGTTGATGGGTAACAGGGAAAGGCAACACAAATCGAATAACCTCTTTTATATAAAAACACTGAAATTTCAATTATTGGGGAAAATATTAAAAAAAGACAACAAATTTTATATTTTTGATTTAAAACAATTATGAATAAATTTTTGATTTAATTAATTTACTAATTTAGTTCTTAAACAATAAGGGATTTCATGCTATAATATCCTGGTTAGATTCGAGTTGTTTGACAATTTTAGCTAATTGATTTATTTTATCACTGTCTCTGTAGCAAATTGTTAGTCCAAGAGCTCTTCTTATATTAAAAGCTTTTTTAATTTCCAAACTTATTACTTTTCCACTTTGATTCATTTTTAACGTCCTTAATGTTCTTTGCGATTAAAACTACATTCTTGCAATAACCAAACAGTTGTTATTTGCGCTGCTTATATAACAAATGGAATTTAAAAACTTAACGTACAGGTGGCGATCAGTGTTAACAATGATGCTAAAAATGGTAATCCACAATGCTGAATAACAAATGTAACCATTTTTAGCGAAGCAAATCGAAAGCGAAATAACGCAAATCGAACCGATGCAAATCCGGATCGAAATAACGTAAATCAGATCAAGGCAACTTGACACTACAATGATGTGTAAATAGAATTTTTTTTAGTTCGTAAAAAGCGACGCTAATCGAAATGACTAAAATCGGAACGACGAAAGTCGGGGCTCTACTCTACAATTAAAAATGTTTAATTTATTTATGCCGAATCTTTAATACTCTCCATTAATATCAATTTAGATAAAATTGTAAGAATAGTACACACTTTTTTTACCTAAAGATCCAACAATGAAGGATAAAGATCTATGCGAAAAGAGCAAAAAGTCATTCTGCATTTGGGTTCTATTGTGACTTATTTGTTGAAGCAGTAAGATACAGATTGGTTAAACCAATATCTATACAGTCTGGTGTAATGTTTTGAAGATAGGAACCTTTGAAGTTTAATCAGAGACTAAAATGTAGAAATTAGAAGCCGCTAACATGGCAAGACTACCCGATTTTGTCATATTGGTCTTGTTGTTGGTAAAAGCCCTTTGGGAAAGATTGAAAAGCTCCATGCGATATTAAAAATTACAACTCCTCCGTGTTCCATTGGAAAATTTTTATTTTATATATTTCCTAATGAAGATTCTATATATGCGGAATATTATATGAAATTTGCCGCTACAGAGTTGCCCGAAATTAAGAGTTGCTCTATCCAAAAATGTTATAGTTTATAAATTTACAACTTAAATGTCATGAAGTTTGACATAACAATTTACTTAACCGTTCCCTAACCAAAAATTATGAAGCCTTAAATATTAATTTCATACGTTCATTTTCGTTTCCAAATATTTTATAGTGCGTAAAGATTGGGGTAATAATTAACAAGTTAGAAATACGGACGGAAAGGACCAGATGGAAAACAAATATTCATTATCGAGTATTCAAAGAACCATAACAACAAGAGTTCTTAACTTTGGTTTCAATCTCCAGTGAAACGATTTTTTGGAAAATTTTAAAATGAACAGGAGAGAATCCATGCTCTATGAAATTTTTTTGAAGCACATCATGATTTGTGAAATTTCATTTGAGATTTGGAATTTTTGTGCAGCAAAGCGCACCGGTAAAAACAAATTTAAGGAATTCATTGAGACAATCAAATATGATTTGGTGTAACCGAATAAAATATTAATTATTATTAAATATTTAATAAAATATTCGTCAAATTTACTTTATCACAATTTTGTCAAATATGTCATTTCTACTCTCTGTGACAATATCACGATAAACGATAACCTGTTGATTATAACTTCATTATTTTTATTTATTACATTTTTGGAAATAATAATAAAAAAATGAAAAATATTTTGCACTTTTTATTGTGAAGACATTTAAATGATTTATAAAAATTCAGAAACATTAAACACATTCAACCATTAAATGACAAATTTCTTACCTGAAACATTTTATGGAGTTTTCTTCATCTTCTCTTCTTCCATTAATATTTCGCACAAAAAGATATTCAATGTATGCGTTATCATTAAAATGTTTACCATTGAGAATACATATACAATTTGTTCAAATGTATACAAATGTACATATATTGGTGTGTAGATATGTCTTATGGTTAAGGTTACAGGAAACGGATGTGTCTTTTTATTGCGCAAACTTGAATTTTTATTTTATTTTTTATACCCTCCAACACCACAAGTGGTGAAGAGGGTTTATAAACTTTGTCATTTCGTATGTAACGCTAAAAGGAAAACATCTTAGACCCCATAATGTGAATATATTTTTGAATCACATTTAAATCTGAGTCGATTTAGCGATGTCCGTCTGTTGTTTGCACACTCACACTCACATTCACATCCACAATAATTGAAAGATCTCAATAAAATTTGGCCTGAGTATTTGCTATAGTTCTGAATAGTTTTTTATTTGAAGCTAGCAAAATCCGTTTAGCATATTCAAAAATATAGACCGATATCTGAGACAACCTCTAAGTCAAAGCAAAAAACCTTCGAAAAATTGTCAACTATAAATCGACAAATTAAAATGAAATTTTGCTATATATATTATAGTTTTGACTCATTAAGTATTCCATGTTATATTTAAGAAAAACTTTATATATTGTATACGTATGTATGTACGCCACATAACCCATTTACTACACAAGTATTTGTGTTGGAGGGTATTGAAAATTCGGTATAGCCGAATATGCATTCTAACTTGTTAATGTTCCTTTTTCCAAAACTCACACAAAAACAAAACTACATTTAATAAATGTTTACAATGACATTAAAACAAGAAAGAAGAAAAAACGCTTCAAAAAGGTGGGTTACAAGAAAAGTTTTGTAAATGTATCATCACGTAGGAGATGTAAAAACCGAAAAGTATATTTTGATTAACTCTAAGAAATTCTAAAAATGACGTTGATTTTTAGGTAACATAATATTATTTGTAGAAACTGAATTAATTGATTTTTTAGAGAAATAAAATATTATTTTTCAAACAAAATTTTTTAAAGAAAAGTAAGTAAAAAACTATTGAAAAAGTTACAGTCAGTCAATATTAAATATATACAAAAGAAGGAGCCAATGCAAAAACCTAGGAAATACGCTAAGAAGGGACAGTTCTACATACCGATTTCCCTCCTGTCACCAGTCGCGAAGACTCTCGAGTCTTATCGCCTACATCAGCTAAACTGTCATCTCATAGCGGCTCGTCAGTATCATAGATTCCGTAAAATGCACAGCAAAAGTGGTTTGAACCAACAAAGACCATACAAACGTGCGATCCTTGTGGCACTGTTTTAAGTCTTTGTCAATGTCAGCTATTCCCATATATGCTACAGTTCTCTTTACCGAATAACTTCAAGATATATATCATGAATTATTTAAGTGCCGTCAATCATTCATTGAGTTTCATAACCATAGATCAAAACCACGTCGACTAAAACAAGAAGTTCCATACAGTTCCGTCCTGTCACCACTTTTGTTTAATTTATACCTCTCAAAATTCCCCAAGTCTTATATTGATCGTGTCGTTCCAAAAATATATCGAGCATGAGGCCATGATACACGACATTTGTTTAACTGCATAGCCAATCTTACCACTCTAATTCCAGAATATGTATGGACTCACCCTGTAGATATGGGAAAATTTCTTGGTCCATCAACATATCAAAATATGGCATATAGTATACAAATATTACAAGACTTGTTTGGGTAGAGCTTTATTTAAATTATTTTGTATTCATTTTATATTCGATTAACGTCTTCATAGTGCTCTCTGTCAGTTTATTCGAACAGGTAGTCCATCTCTGTTAAAACTGTGCTCTTCAATTCTTTTAACAAGAGCCTAATATCTCTCCATTGGCTTGGCTGCTGGCGATTTGAAGAATTTGCCTATCTTGGTAAAAATATCACATTATTGTTCTTGTACTATTCAAGGGCTTGTTTGCTATAATGACAGGATGCCAACTCAGGCAACAAAGGTGGCCTTATTATGAAGTCTCATGAATGGAAGCAGCATTGTTTGTAAACATTCCTTGATTTGAATTTTGGTATTTATAGAGCTCATTGTAAAAAATGATTGGCTTCTCTTGTCGCTACTGCATACAACGAACTTGTGTAAATATTTTTTATCTCACTTCTTAATATTATATTCCATGGAAACAAAAAAATTTGACATTTTTAATTAATTTTTGTCATCAAATAACATTCCATTAACTTTTTCTTAACATTTAAATTTTGTATAAATTTAAACTTTGATTTATCTCTCAATCCACTGTCTTTTGTTCTCTAATCTTAAACTGTGAAAGTATTCAATAATTGACCACAAATATTTAAAAGTTCAATGAGCTGTTAAATGGTTTACAATTTATTTTTCATTTTAACTTTAATTGCATCAGCACCTTTAACTTTTTTCACAATTTATTATGGAAAAAAAGGAAAAATATTTCTTTAGTTTAGACAAAAACAAAAACAAATAACTAAAATTTTATTTGGAATTAATTCATAAACTTGTATTTATTGCCCTCGTATATACACATACACATATCAAGTAAATATATGTGTACATAAATACAGTTATTTTTATATTATATAAACAAACATATACATATGAAAACAATAAAAATGTCTCCATATAATTTATGTATATTTATAGACGAATACAATGGAAAGCAAAATATTTATAAATAAATCTGTGCAAAGTTTTTTAAGGAAATTTTGATGTGAAATTGAATTTAAAAACTCTCATTCTCAGTTGAAATCTCACTAATTTTATTAAATATTTTTTTCTTACGGAGAATGTGTTGCACAATTTTCAGCCAGTACTGTATTAAAGTCATAAATCGTAGAAACATGCCAGCATAGAGTGTCATGTTTTATTTTGGCAAGTATGTGTGTATGTGTTTCTTATAAAACAAGTAAAAACAACAATTGAACTGTATAAACAATTTTAAGGACTTAAGTTTTGCCTTCAGTATTAATACTCGACAATATGTCATCTTAGTTAAACCAACCAGACAAACAATTCAACGATTTTCTTTTTATTTTCACCAAGAAAGAAAAACAAAAATGAAATAAAATATATTTTAATTTAATCTATTCGACTGAGACGAATCTTTAACACTCTACTTGTTACTAATGTAGAGTGTTTAAGGATCGCCTCAGTGGAATATATGAAATTAAAATACCAAAAAAAAAAACTGAAAGAAAACCATGTCCAACATCTTACTTTGGTATAAATATCTCTTAAACTCCCACACACTTAAGCGTATTTTTCTAGAGAATTATAAAGCTGAGAATGATTTTTTATTTTAAAAACCATTGAGGTTATTCCCCGATCCACTAAGATCTTGCGTCAAATAATATTCAGTTCAATGTAAAAAATAACCTTTTTAAAAAAGTGTTTTCCCTTATTTTCAAGCGAGTAGTGAGATCGAAAAATTCTTAACATACATATATATTAACAAAATCTAATTTTACAGTTTTAATTTCTTAACTTAATTGAAGCTTTTATTAAACAAATCTTTGTATAATTTCAATCACTTGCAATGAAGTTTTGAACCTTTTTCAGTAAACCTCCCCTTAACGTTTTTATAATGCTTTTTTAACTTTGCTCGAACCATCTCCATTTAAATTTACCACACCCTTGAATAGAATTTCTGCGCTCTTTAGTTCTCTTTAATCATAGTGGCAGGATGCCAAGTTAGGCTATTTATAAATGGACATATCAGGAAGTTATGAATGGAAGCAGACTTTTCGTAAATGTTGCATGATGTAAATTTCGGTGTCCATAGAGCCCGTTGTAACAAATTATTGGTTTCTTTTGTCACATGTTTGGCTTCTTTTCATGGTTTCGTCATCCATTATACTGCAAGAATGTTCCTTTTAGAAATCTTGACCTCAGTTTCCGCGCTCTGTTTTTGGCATCTAGCACTGATATAACCAGGCTGCTTTCCCACCTGATGAGTTAAAGCTCTTCTGGTTCCCATTTTTTTACTTTGAAAAAATGTGGACTATTCCTTTTACGTGAACCAGGATTTCTAGTAACGGGCAAGTTCTATCGGTTCCATTTTTAACTACTTTTTTAGATCAAGTTGTGTTTTGTTGAAAATATTTAACAATTTTAGTACGAAGTTTTTTCTATGTGGGTTGGTAAATGGTTATCTCAACTTGAAATTTTCACCAGCGAAGTCAACTGCAACACTCTTCACCACCTGGACGAAAAAGATGAATATAAATTTAGGCACCATGTTCGATGGAGTGCAAATTCGGACAGTTAACTACCAAACAATTTTGGGAGTTATATTGACTTCTTCAGTTATATTGACTTCTGCAATCACACACAAAATGCGAAGTAGAAATAAAGCCCTCAAAGCATTAACCGGCAGTACTTGAAGTACGGATAAAGAAATCTTATTGACTAAACAAACAAACGATTTGCCGGCCAGTGGCAAATTATGCTGTGCCAGTGTGGACACCACCACTAAGCGATACGCAGTGGAAAAATATCCAAAGCTGTCAAAATTCAGCCTTAAGAACCACAACAGTCTGTATGCAAATATCCTTAATTCACCATCTACATGAGGAAACGAAGATCCTTCCAATAAAGGAACATAATGAAATTCTGGGATGTCATCGGTGAAAACATGACATATGATCAAGATCCTTAGGATCAAAATTCGTATGTGGCAGCTTTGAACAACATTCACAGAGACGCCTCAAATTTCGCGGTTTCAAGTTACCATATGAATGTCGTGGTTGGAGACCACCCACCACCCATTACAGGCAATAAACAGATTTTGCTGTGTTCAACAAGATTAGTCCTAGCACAACTGAAATCGGGATGGTGCAGTAGGCTCAATGTTTTTTGATAACGTATTGAACGTGCCGCCCTAAACCTATGTCCTAAATGTGGTCAAGAACCACGTGATACACGACATTTTTTCAACTGCAAGTCCAATTCAACCTCACTCAGTCCTGATAATCTATGGAGCCAATCAATCGAGGTTGACAGATTACTTGGCCTGAAGTTGAATAACAACAGGAACCAAAATCGATAAATGTACTTATGCTTTCCAGCTGCTGCAACAACGATTGACAGAACTCAATGAAATTTGACCTGAATGTTAGTTATAGTTCTAAGAAGTTTCTTATTTAAAACTAACAAAACCAGTTTAGTATATTAGATATAGATCGATATCTGAAACAACCTCTAAGTTCAACCAATTTTTTTTTATAAAATAATCAATTACAAATCGAAAATGAAAATTTGCCCTTAAGATTGAGCTAAATGTACTTCATTACCATTTCCAAATTCGGTTCAGTGGAAAAAAAGTTATAGTCAAACATTTAATTAATTTTATGACTCATTAATGGTTCCATATTATATTTAAGGAAAATTTTTATATATTGTATACTTCTGTAAGTGTATGTATGCGTGTGTTCTTGCTGGAGGGTATTGAAGATTCAGCATTCTCTTTTATACCCTCATCTACCAATAGTGTTGGTAAAGGATATAATAAAATAAAAATGATTTTAAAAGGCTTCTTGTTTTGTTATCCTTAAAATTAATATATTTTCCTTTTTTACTTTATTTACTCACCAAAACTGTTAAGTAATATTGAATATCATGAGTACGAGGACAACACTGTCAAGAGTTGTATGATTAAGTGTTCGATATGAGAAACAAATAAAAAAGAAACATAAGGGCACCAGTTATCGATAACAAAAAATCATGTAACATTGAGTATGAACTGGGTTATAAAGGAGTTAATAAATCATCAAGATATTTTTAACAAAATTTTGTAATTTTTTTGCAAAAAAAGTTATGAACAATTGTGGAAAAATTTTTACAAATATTTAAAATCGTATTTTATTAAAATTCTATCTGGAGTAGAGTGTTATGAAGTTGTTTTATATTTATGTTTAAAATTTATTCTTTTATTTTTTATAGGATTTTATTTCTTTAAAAAAAATATTTTAATTAATGCGATTTTCCTCGTATTTATGCTCATTAAGTATGAGTTATCAATTAATTCTATTTTTACTCAAAAAGCTCTGTAGCTTTTTTATGATTTAATACTGTTTAAAAGCTTTCTGAAAAAAAATTAATGTAAAACAAAGTCTGTGTAATGACTTTCAGCCTAATAATTATAATATACAATTTAACAGTATCAGATTTTTTAAGATAAAAAACTTTCAAAAAGAGTTAATGAGCTCCTACAAGATGCTTCCGGCAGTAATTATAAAAAGTGATTTTCAGTGATGAGGTTTGGATTACCCCCTAGGTTTCAGATACTTTCAATACAAATATCAACCCTGAATGCGGTTTTGAATGAGGTTTAAAGCTTATAAAAGTCTTATATATATAGCGATTCAAACGAAATATAAAAGAGTTATTATATTCTAAAACGATCTGCCAAATTATGTGAGAGTCGGTCCATTGCTTCTTACAGGCCCCATACCAGCCCACTTCCGAAAATCACTTTATCACATGCTTTCTCATGATGATGTGCTACTGGTACATGTTTGTAATACAAATTTTACAGAATCTACACAGTATTTGAGATTTTGGAGCCCAAACTGAACTCAACAATTTTTTTATTTTTTTTTTAATTTGAATATTCGAAAGCGACCAAATTTTAATGTCTATCACTCATATAACTTCAGCCCGTTCATATTTCTTGAAAATACCTAAAGAAAGTCCATGTAAAATTTTATTACAAAATTATTAAAAAGAAAAATTATTTGGAACCGCTGTTGATCGGTTTATAAATAACCGTAGTCATATGATCTGTATAATCATAAAATCACTTTAAAGAGCAAGGATCGTAAAAACAAATGTAAATGTATACAACTAGAAAATACTATAGAAATTTTCTTTATCCCTCATATAACCATCACTTTCGGAAAACAAATATTGCAATTGGCAACAAGCTTTGAGTAACATCTAGAATCAAATCGGTAAATTCCAGCAACTGATTTCTTCAGATGTAAGAAAGTAATCGGACTTCCCAGCAACAAAATCCATAAGATACACAAAATTCTTCATAAATGAAACTATTGTCACTTTTTGTAAACAAAAGACCAAAATCTTATCAAACCATCAGGGCGAATGAGTAACATTAATATATAAGTTATATTAAGTATACGCCCATAGTAATTACAGCGAGTCCAAGTTTTGTAATTTTTTAACTTTTCCAGAAATCTTTATGCAATTTCATATGGTTAAAATAGATGTGTAATCGGTGACTCTCCAAAGTTGGTCATCACGGATATGTTGATCATTTTAAAATTTCATTTTTGAATTTTAGCCAAAATTTCTATTTCAATGAATTAAAAATATTCCAATTTTTCAATGCGAAAATACCAAAAGGACAATTTTAGGATGCTTCCAGTTCAACGATTTGAGAACTTTGCAAAATAGTAAAAAAATGATCAACTTCAAATAGAGTTTGTGGACAGAGCTCAGTGTAAAGTTCATCAGGTTTGATCATTAAATAAATGTTACCACCTTCTTTGGAAAAAGATCCCACAAAAGCAATTTTTGATAGTTTCAAATACAGACTAACAAAACTTTTTAATAAATGCTGATTATAGCAATATTATTTTGATAACATCGGATATCACCTATATTAAGCTAAAGAGTAAAAATACTATAATCGATACATATAAGCGTTTTTTATTTTAATGAATTTATAAAGTCAATATACAAAATTTCTTTCGTCTTAACTCATAAATCATAAACCCAAGGCGGCCAAACTTGAAGGTCACCTGAGTACGCCCATGCTCTTACTCCTTTAAGTCGTCTTTAAAATACCTCAACTCTAACCATGTAAATTTCTTTAAAATATTTATTACAGTTCAAAAGTTAGAAAATTTACAGTATTAAAAAAATTTGTTGAGTTGCACTGTGCGATATACGTATGAGTAATTTTAATAAATTATGTCAAGTATACGTTTAGAGTACTAATTAAGTAATCAAGAATTAATTTTTAACGAAGCATCGAATGTTACATATTTTAATAAGAGCGATTTATAAACTTGGGAGTTAAGCTGTTAGAGGGTTAATTAATATACTGTTAATAATATACAATCATTTTCCGACTTTCACTCATAACGTAATAACAACTTTATTCAAATCAAATTATTTTAATTAAATTATAACATCTCTAAGACCTTTTTTTGGGGCTTAAAAGGATGATATGTTTATGTATAAAGTTTAAATCATATCCTTTATTTGTATGAGTATATAATTTGTTTGTTTGTGTTGTCCTTTTTTCTAATTGAATCTAAGTTGAGCAAACAATATTTTCTTTTTTTTTTCATTTTTGTAAGATAACACAAAATATTTGTACCATTTTGTTTTAAATAAAAGAAAATAGAGTAGAATTACATATTAAGATTCCTTCCTTCCATCTTTTTTTCCTTAGTTTATTTGGCTTTCGCAACAATAGAGAGATTATAAGTTATATTTTTTTGGCTATAATTTTTTGGGTTCCATTTTTCTTATGTTTAAGAACATAAATCTTCTACAGATTCGGCTTGTAAAAGTATACGATGTTCACTTTTCTTTTTGGGTATTTTTGTTTTACCACGTCTATTTGCAACACCATCCTCTTCATCCATCATACGTAGTATGGTGGTCTAAAAAGAAAATAAAGGAAAAAGAAGAAGAAAATATAAAATGAAATGTTAAAAGCAAAAGCGTACAAAAAAGCAATTAAATTTCAATTAAATCATTTGTTGGTTTAAAGTGTTTACAATAATTCTTCTATACACATATATACATTCTGTGTATGTGTGTATATATTTTTATTTATTCTTTAACAAAAGTATTCCTTTTAAGTTCTTAAAAGGTTTTAGTTTTTAAGTTTTATTAAAGTAACATTCACTTTCATACTTAAATATCAGCATGAAGTATTAAATTTTCTTTATAGTGAGTTTTCGTTAAAAACACTTAAAATCACATGGTTTAAGTAGTTTTTAAAGTTGTAACTGTATTTAGCATTAACATGACGCATTTAATGCATTAAAATCAGAGACTTGAGAAAGAAATCATATCTAGTGAAGTATTTTTGCAAGGTTTTGTTAATGATTAAATTGCTCATTTGTTGCAAGGAAGTCATAAGTCAAAAACTCAAGTTTGGTTAATTTTCCCACCATCACAAATCTTGTTTTTTTCAACTATAATCGATAAATTATTTAACAAGCCCTCATCTTGATCTTTTCCGCTATATATAAGTGTTTGTTTACAAAAATTTGTGAGTTAACACATTTTATACTAAACACAACTATTGTTAATTAAAAATAAGATTTTAGTCAAAAAATCTTAATTTTAAACAAAAATTTTAAAATTTTGCCTTAAAGATGAAATAACTCTTTACATAGAAAGTTTCGGTTTAAACTTTGTATTCAAAAACTCTACAGGTTTACGTACAGACCCCCAGAAATTTGATCTAATAAAAATTTGAATTTTTAGAACCCCCAACGCCTGAATCAGAATGCAGTTTTGAAAGCATTTTCAACTTTGTTTTATTTAGAGTTTTAAGTTAGTGGACCAAATATAAAGAGTGAGATTTTTAACCCAAGTTTTTTTTATAAAAACCTTTAATCAAATCCGGTACATAGAATGGTCCAAGCCAAAAAAATGAAAGCATTTTCAAAAGAGCTCCCAACACATCCGGTAGAAAATCAGTCCGGTCAGTTACCGTCAGTTTAGTAATTTCGTTCTTATTAACACCTAAGATCCCAATTTTCCTAAAACATGAGGTAGATTCCCTATGAAATTAAAAAAAAAAAAAAAAAAAAAAAAAAAAACTTTGATGTTTTTGTTTTGCGGAACTGACAGAAATTTACACAGAATGATCCCCATAAACCCAAAAGTAACAAAGGCTATAAAAAATTTGGATAGGACCAGGGGGAGAGGTACCCCCCATACAAAACAAATATTAATTATCGAATATCTAAAAACCCGCTAAACCAAGAATCAAGGAACTATTTGCAATACAAAATGTGGGTTGGACAGGATCGGGGCAAATTTTGATTATCGAAAGAACCATAATAGCGAGAACTTTCAAATTTCAATCTATTTTTCATGCAACTTGACAAAATGTAGAACGGATAGGATCAAGGGGAGAGGTAGTCCCATACAAAAAATGTTCATAATCGATTATCTAAAAAACCGCTACACCGAGAGCTTTCAAAATTTATCCCCATTTACTGGACAGAATGAAGGACGAAGAGAATCATGGGGAGAGGTATCCCCTATACAAAGAAACTTTGACTATCGATTATCTTGATAATTAGAAATGTTTTTGTATGGGGAACACCTCTACCTATGCTCCAATCTGCCCTTCATTCCTTCCAGTAAAACAGTTCAACAATAGTTTTCAAATTCGACCCCAATCACTTTTTCAAGATTTGTTTTACTGATCAAAATATAGGTCGGGTAGAATAAAAGGTAAATGGTACTCCCATACAGAGCAAAATATATTTATACAAAGCAAATAATTAATTATCGAATATCTAAAGAACTTTAAAAGCGGGAGTATTCGAATTGATTCCAATTACTTTTCCGAGAATGTTTTTTAATTGGCCACCATGTTTGACGGATGGACAAGCAGGAGAGGTCCCCCGTATAAAGCAAATAATGATAAAAATATCCAAAGAACTATAACAGCAAGATTTCTCAAATTTGGTTCCAATCACTTACTCAAGGAACTTTTTTACTGAACAAAATGTAGAACCGATAGGACCAAGTAGATGCCCCCCATACAAAGGAAATAATGATAATTATAACAGCGAAAGTTCTAAAATTAGGGCGGTTAGAATCAAGGGAAGTGGTAGCTTCCATGCAATGCATATATTAAATAAAATTTTAGAATGGACAGGGTCAGGGCATTCGGAAACATTTCTATTGCATAAAATTTTTAATACACTTTGTGATTCGTGAAATTTCTTTCGAGATCTTGGACTTAGGAGAATATTTTTGCAGCAAAGCACAACGGGTAGTTGTTTTAAAAGTAAATATTAAGTTAAATTCATCCTTTATATCAAGCCTTAAACCGTATCAATGGTTTCAGTTAAAAGGTTACAGAATTATTAAAAAAAATCAATTAGGACACACTGTGAGCAACTCAGATTTAGACACACTGTGTGCAACTCAGATAGACTAACGATATTTCATAGTTTTGTCTTTGTAAGAAAACTTCAATATAATAAACTTAACTTAACGTTATTTATTATTTTTAACGTGTTAAGATAATAACGATAAAAGAAGAAACCATGGTAATAAAACAACGTTATTTTTAAAAAAGAAACATTATTTATGCTTTAAGTACTTTTTGATAAGTACTTTAATGATAACAATATATATATTTAATATATATAAAAAATTAAAAGAAATCACTGATTTTAAAACTTAAATTTACTTATTTCTACTAATTTTCCGTAAAATATTAATTAAATTAATTAAATTAATTAAAATTAAAAAACACAAATACAAATTAATTCAAATTTAAAATAAAACAATTATTTTCATGTATAAACTCACCTGATCCGAACAGTCCAATGGTGCCACAGAAATATCACGTACAGCACGAAATTTACCACAATTATTGATATGTTCGTTCTCCAAACGAAAATAATTCCAAATAAAACGACGAAATACTTCAAAAGGACTTAAAATTGTAACCATGACATCACCCTCCACATAACCGGCCTCGATTAAACTCATCGACACTGTCCAACCAAAACGTAATATTAAATCCTCTATTATACCAAAATAGTAAAACCACTGTCAAGGATAAAGAAATGGAACAATGAAAAAAAAGAATAAATGTTAGAAAAAGGAAGACACAGAAAATCATAAAAAATAGTAAGTAAGTTTATAGTTAAAATTGGATTAAAGACTTCCCTATATAACACTGTATATTGGAACAAAATCGATATTTTTGCACTACCAGCATTATAAGGAGTAAGATCGAAAAGTTCTTAACATAAATATATCTTAATACAAACGAAACCACCGAACTTTTGAACCTTTTAAGGAAATCCTTCCATTAATGTTTCTATAGTGCTTTCTCTCACTTTTCTCAAAAAGGTAGTCCATCTCCACTTAAAATCTACCACACTTTTGGACACCATTTTTGCATTCTTCGATTCTCTTTTAACGAGAGCCCAATATTTATCCACAGGATTTGATTCTCTTGGTTCAAACACCACATTATTATTCTGTACTACTTTAGCGTTTGTTCACCATGGCTACAGGATGCCAAATTAAGCTAAAAATAAATGGATACTTTATAAAGTCTTAACACAGCCTTGTTATGTAGATATTCCATGACGTAAATTTTGGTATTTATGGAGCCCGTTGTAACAAATGATTGGCTTATTTTGCTGCAATGGCATATTGCTTGCCATACCAAGCACTTTTTAAAAAGTTTTGATAGCTTTTGGGTTCTAAACGTTTTTTCCCCATTCCCTCGAGCATCAGCAATATAGAATTTTTGACCACAAAGTTCGCTGCGTTCCTAACAGGAACTTTTTGAGTCTTGTACTTCTTTAAACCTGTATTAACTTTAACTGTTCGTGCCAAGTAGTTCAAGCACCGAGTTTACCAGGTTTCTTTACTACCGGCCAACTTTTTGTAGGTCCAAATTGGGTCAGATTAACAACTTCAACGTCATTTGTTGGACATCAAACATAATAACTGACGTTTTTTCAAAGATAACTTAATTTGAAAAAATCATATAAAACTTGGGTTAAAATTTTTAATGTGTGTTAAGAATTCTTTAATCTTGCTCCTTTTGATTTGCATGCCTTCTAATATTATGATAGCAGACGAGTTAAGCCTTACAACTATGGGAGTATGGACCCATAGAGATTTCACGGACTGCATTATAGGAGGATGAATTGGGTTATTTCGGACATCAAATTTTTTTATGTTAAATAATTTTGAATTGGATTTAAAATTGTGTCACAAAGTTTAACACAATAACATAACACTTGAACCATCTCAGTGATGTAGTTTAAAACAAGTAAGAATGCTATATTCGACTATGCTGAATTTTCAATACCCTACAAAATAAATGAGTGTGAAGTTAAGTAATCTAAAACGTTACACACACACATTTACACTTACAGACGTATACAATATATATTCTTAAATTTTACACGAAACACTTATAAATTTAAATCATAAAATTAGTTATATTTTTTCTACTGAACCGATTTTGATAATTTTTGGAATGGTAATAAAGTACATATAATTTATGGCAAAATGTCATTCTAATTAAACGATTTATAATTGACAATTTCATGAAAGTACTTCCCTTGAATATAGAGGTTGCCTCAGATATCGTTCTATATATTTCAATATACTGAAACAAGTATGCAGGTTTCAAATAGGAAACTTCTTAGGACAATAATAAATTCTCAGCCCAAATTTCATAGAGCTCTATCAAATATTTTGGATGTCAGCGTGCCTACAACAGACAGACAGACTCAATTTTGATTTGATATAAAAAAATATACAATATGGGGTCTGAGCATTACATATGAAACAACAAAGTTAATATACTCTTATCACCACTTATGGTGGTGGAGGGTATAAAAATAAAAGAAAATGTTACAAAAGGATACTGAAAGGCTTCCGAAACACTATAAAAACTAAATATTTTAATTACATTTTTTTGTTAATTTTAAAGAAAAAGTACACATATGCCGAAATAAACTTTAAATGAAATAACAATTTTAATTTAAGAAAATAACAAAAAACTAAGGTCCAAAACTTGAGTTTAACTTTATAAAAAAAATAAAGTTTTGTTGAAAAACTTTAATGGCAACAGTGCCACACCCTTTTATTAAGTTATTTTGAATGTTTTATCAAGTTCATTGAGGATGTAAATAGTTTTATGACAATTTTGTTTTTATTTAATAAACAGTCAGCAACAAAAGTAAGTAGAAAAGAGTACTGATTTTATGATCTTTTTTGTATTTAGTTAAAATTAAATATTAACATTTTTCTCTTGCACCTATAAGGAGTCTAAAGGACTTTATGTATTTTTGAAATATTAAGTACGAAAGTCGACAACAAAAAATTGATAACTTCTGTGACTAACTGTTTAAGTACTCAAAGACAGTTACATTTAAAGAGAAGTAGTGGTTTTATGAGAACTATATATATGACTAAGTTAACTTTCAGATAACTTTATTATAATTCACAGTGGAGACAAAACGATCTTTTTTTATTATAGTGTCCACCTTGTTATGTAATTTTTGAACCCTTTAAAAAAATCATAATAAAATTTCACATGTTAAAAGTGCATTTTAAAAGGATCTTTTCCGGCGGGGGTCATTATGTGGAAGCTAGAAGAAATTATGGAACGACCGTAGTAAAATTTCACCACAGACTTTTGCTTCTGTTTATCTTCACTTGACGAATTATTATTATAATAAATAAAAAAGTGGTGGGAATATTTTTTTCGTCCGTTACAAACTTTTATTCAAATGCATAATACCCCAATCATTAATTGTTGGTGTAAGGCAGGGCAGTAATAGCTGAGGTACTTTCGTGTTAATTTAGAAAATAACAGGCCACTAGTCAGCAGAATTCCAATGTTGAACATGTTGGTTTTTTTAATTTTCCAAGACTGTATTTACGATATGAGAAAAGTCGAAATAATTTTTTAGCCTTAACTTTGCGGGGTAGATTTCTCATTAAGTGTTAGGAAATATTGTTGCAAGTTATACTAATTTGAAATTAAAAGATTAAATATTCAGTATTTTTGCCATTTATCCAAAAGGTTTTGCAACATTCGGTGATTTTAATCTGTTTTTCGGACAGTGTTGAAATCCAAATAAAAGTAAAAAATTGTTTGGAACCCCACATGCTAAGATATACATATTTCAGTATGGCAATCGTCCAAAGCCTTCATCCAGAATTAGTAATCAGCTAATGGAACCCAAATTTACCACCCCCGTCCTCAGATTTGAATCCCATAGAAAACCCGTTTGTCATTTTTAGAGGAAGAGAACGTGTGCGTATGTTGCTTAAGTTTCGAACAGCTACTTATTGATTACTGTTTTTATTTAAAAAAACACCAAAGTACGGTATTTCAAGTCCTTCATTCAATTATGACAATGGACGTTTTTCAAACTTTTTTTATTATGACATCACCAACGGATCAAAAAGTACAAAAAATGAAATGCAGAAAAAAAGACATTTTGGGTCCACTGTGCAAGTGTGATTAAGTTATTTTTCTTATTATCTTATAAAAAAAATATTGAAGAAATTGTAATTCATACGACAATTTTTGGAGGACATAATTAGGTAATAAAGTGGTATATATACCTACATATGTATGTGTAATAAATAATAAGAACATTCTCAAAACAAATTAAATAGACTCATTTGTTGCGAGGTGGTCATAACTCAAAATTCGCAAGTTTCGATTTAACATCGGTAGTACATAGTGAATAATGTATTTTATTATCTGGCAAATTGTTGTGAATAAATCATTCATATATAAAACAGAATTTCAACAAATATATATTATTCAAATTGTATAACTGATTGATTATTGCCAGATCTAAGCCGCATTCCGATTATACATTGCATATTTGTGAAAGTGTTTGGAAAATTAACCAAATAACATTTTAATTCATGAACTCCAAGAAATATGTTTCTGTTAAAAAATAAAAAATATGTCTACCGAGAAAGTTAATTATTGGAGTTATGACTATCTTGCAGCAAATGAGCGATATAGATATATGGGAATATTCTTTTATAAAAATTCCACGTTGTTAAAAAAGTTTGACAAATATTATTAAGTCCTGGTCAAAGTTTTAAATATTTCTTTACATATCTGCTTTTTACATGAAAGTAAATTTTAGCCCGTTGCGCTTTACTGCACAAACATGCTCCTCAGTCCAAGATCTCAAAAGAAATTTCACAAATTATATCAAAAGATTATAATGAACATTTTTCCAAATACCCGTGGCCCTGTCCGTTCTAAAATTTTATTTAATATATGTATTGTATGCGAGCTGCTTCTTCCCTTGATCCTGAACCGCTCTACATTTTGACCAGTGAAACTGTTTGGAATCAAAATTTATAACTTTCGCTTTTATAGTTGTTTAGATATTCGATAATCATTATTTTGTTTGTATTAGGGGTGTCCCTCCCCATATAGTTCTTTAGAAATTTGATAATCATTATTTGCCTTGAGGGGATCTCTCCCCCAAATTTTGGCAGTTTAAATAAGATCATTGGGAAAGAAACAATTACTTGAAAAATTTATTGGGACCGAATTTGAAAACTCTCGGTGTAGCGGTTATTTAGATCTTCGTTTATAAAAATTTTCTTTGTATGGAGGCTACCTCTCCTCTTGATCCTATCCGTCCTTCATTTTGTCAAGTAAAACAGTACTTTAAAAAGTGTTTGAAACCAAATTTGAAAATTCTTGCTATTATTGTTCTTTGGGGGAGGGTTACTTCTTCCCTCAGATTCTATCCATCCCACATTTTGTCTTGTAAAATAGTTCCTTGAAAAAAGTTATTGGGACCAAATTTGAAAATTCTCGATGAAATAGTTCTTTAGATATTCGATAAAAAAATATTTGCTTTGAATGAGGGTAACCTCTTCCCCTGGTCCTATCGAAATTCTTATAGGATATGTTAATTTTGAGTATATATGAATCAGAAGAAGAACTTAAATATACATGAGTTTTTTCAAAAATAATTAATGTTTTAACTACAAATGGATCAACTTTGTATGACTCTGTACTTGGACCTATCAGATCTTATTCAATAGATCTTTCCAAACGAAAATAATAGCAGTCTATATCTATAAATTAGATAAGAAACGTATTTCAAAATTTAGAATATTAAAATTTCAAATGCAAATAATACGAGAACTTTTGGACATAAAAGATAAAAATATTGTAATTATGAAATAAGTTAATACATTATTTCAGTTTTTCTACTACCTTTACCAAACTGGTCCGGTTTAGAGGTATATAATAAATTAAAACAATTACCTATAGCAAGTTCTAAAATAAAGATCATTCCTGTAAGAAGTCAGATGAGGCAAGGATTAAGGTAAGCTAAAACCCACTAAAATCCCAATAGATTTTAATAGGTATTGCAACATGTGGAAGAAATTTTGGACTCGTGCTTATGTTCATGTTTTTTCTCTACAATAGAATATAATTTCTTCGCTACAGATTCTCTACGATCTAATCGGATTCGATTCGATTTCAACAACTTATAATATAAAACACTCTCGGATCCATGAACATGAACATTTAACACAGTGTTTCTTATGGAAACTAAAATGGAAATAAATTTGTTACTTTCGAAGAACTACTCAATTTCATACATTGATAAAAATGTATGGGCAAATCAAAGCACTCTACCGGTTCCAAAAGTTGGACACCTCCGATCAATCAAGATCACCACTTTCAAATATCCTTTTATTTTACAAAAAATTAATAGCAGCTTTTTGTAAAGAAACATTTTAAGTATTTTCATGGATTCAAATCTTATAAGCCTTGTTTCAGTTCAAGTTATCGAAAATTTCAAATACGTACATTTCGAGTACATATTCGAAAAACGGTAAACGAAATTAATCTTTTTTGTTTGTGTTAAAACTTCAAAATACTTTTTCTATATAAACATTTTAAATAATTTTACTAAGAATTTAAGAAAATGTTTAATGGTTCGTGTTACCAAAAAAAACATTAATGAACTTCAAACATTAACTTTTTGTATTAAAAAAATTAATAAACAGTTCGAAAAACAAGTAAGAATGATATATTCGGCTATGACGAATCTTCAATACCCTTGCCATAAAATATGTATAAAGTAAATATGTTATGTTTCGTACAAACACATTCACACATACAACACATATACGGCTGTATACAATATTTTAAAGTTTTCCTTAAATATGACACAGGCTATAACTTTTATTCTATTAAACCGATCATTATTGGAATGATAATGAAGTACATATAATTTAATATTGTGACAAAATTTGATTCTAATTTGTGGATTTATAATAAAAAAATTACGACAGTTATTTGCTTGAACTAAGAAGTTTATATCTTTTGATATTTTGAACCGATTTTGCTAGTTTTAAATAGGAAACTTCGCAGGACTAGAGGAAATACTCATGTCAAATTTCATTGAGCTCTGTCAGTTATGGGTGAGAGTGTGCCAACAGCAGGCAGACGAACAGATAAACAGACGGACAAGTAGACAATCATACAGACGGACGTAGCTAAATCGACTCAAATTTTGATTTGATGCATGAATAAATGTACACATTATGCGGTCTGATATGAATCCTTCATAGCGTCACACACTGAATGACAAAGTTAATATACCTTCATAACCACTTCTGATGGTGGAGGGTATAAAAATAGGTGAATAAAATAATTGGTCAAGGTCAAATTTGCTTCATATTATTTTTGCAACAACTTTAATGTATAAATTTTTTTCTCCTTAAGGATACTGACATGAACCTTTCACAAAAAATTTATATAAGTGTATCCAGCTTAATTCAATAATTATTACCAGATTTACGTTCATAAATTAACCTAAACTACTCCCCAACAATTATTCTAAATGTCTCTAGAGATGGACAGAAAAATCTACAAGTATATATTATATAACACAAATTTTGTTTTGTTTTGTTAACGTTGGACAAAAGGTAAAAGAACTAAAATTAATGTTTTTATGTCCTCAACCACAAGAATAATGAGAGAGTTTTTTGTTCCTTTTTAATTAGACGAAGGTCGCAATCTTGATAACGAAGGATGTTTCAAAATCTAATATACAAATGGATTTCTATTCATTACTTTTGAAAAAAATTTATTTGCTATAAAATGAAATATAATTGTGTGGAAAATATAAATTTAACCGAAATTCTCATAATATTTTAGATCCGTAAATCCATCTCTGAATTATATAAAAGTAGGAGTCTTTTTAATCAAATTTGAGGAGATAAGTTGAAACGTAATAACCTGGACATAAGTGAACTTTGACGTACCAATTTAAAGTTCAATGATTAATAGTAATTTTAAGATGAAAATATAGAATCAAAAACTTTTCGAAAAAAGATCAATATGTTTCAACCGGTTTTACATCCACATTCCTAAGATTTTATACTTTTTAATATCCTGGTTCGATTTATATAAAGTTTACTATACCGATGGTACTGAAGAGTAGATTTATAATTTTGAAAGTTTAAATCCGATGGGGATTTCAAGGATGGAGTTATGGGAAGGTGTTTATCACCCCCCCATTTCTTCTTATCCGCTTTATTCTTCCAATAATATAGTTATATAAAGAAGTGTATCTTTAATATTTTTATTTTTTGTTATCAAATTACCTTTGCAAAACATGTCGGATCTTATGTTTAATGTTAATCTGATTAAAATGACTGATTAAATCTGATTAAATGGACCTATAAAAATTTTACCAAACCTTTGAAGGTCTGCATTGAACTGTTTCCAATGTTATTAACAGTACCGGTAACAGAGAAATAGAAAGCATTTTCAAAAGTAATCCAAACATAGAGAGTAGGAAAGCTGCCCGTTTAGCTCAGTGTTCTAACTATTTGGTGCGAATTAAGAGATCAAAAAAGAGCAAGGAAATTGAAGTTAAGAGTTCTTAAAAAAATATTCATGCTTCACAATGGGTGGCGAAACGTATATCCTGGCAGATTTTTCGCAATTGCCTGGTCAAAAATTGTAAGTTGCTGATGCTCGTGGGAATGTTGATGACCAAATTTCCCAAAAGGTTTGGTATTGCAAGCAATATGCAGTTGCAACAAAAAAGCCAAACACTTGTTGCAACAGGCTCTATAAATAACGAACTTTACAACAATGAAATGTTTACAAAATAAATTTAATAAATAAAATAAATGTCCACTTATTTTTTGGCCTAATTTGACATTCTGTCACTGTGGTGAAAGAGCCATAAGTGGTACAATAATGTGATATTTGTACCAAGAGAGGCAAATCTTCCAAACTGCCCGGAGCTAAGGCCAGTGGAGAGATATTAGGTTCTTATTAAAATAGAACTAGAGCACAAAAAAATGTCCAATAGAGTGGTTGATTTTAAAATGAGATGGACTACCTGTACGAAATTTCAACACAAGTGATCATATATCAATGGAATCGGACTAGAAGTGTTTTTAAAATTTTTAGTAATAAAATTTCTTTCCTCCCTGACATCAGTTGAAAAAGTTATTGTATTTAAAAAAACAAAAGTAATAATTATTTTAAGTTAAGTTTAAAAAATTATATTTATATGCAAATTAAAACACGTTGATTAACAAAAATTTTATTTGAAAAAAAGACGTAATTTTTAAGAAATTTATAAATAATTTGTTTGCCTTACTTTTTGAAACTAAATATTCTTAAACTATAAGCGATACAAGTTTTTTTAGGCCACTAGAAGAATCCACTCGCGTAAAAAACTTTAAAATCGGTTTAGATGTAAGGAATCTGGATTGTTTTAAATATTTTTCTGACATAAGTTCACCAACTTTGTCCACAAATTCCAAACCCAATATCTCAACTCGGAAGTTATTTATTTTTTTTTATTTTATCTCTGAAACTATAACAACAAATTATATAACAAAATGCTAAATAATACGTAACATTGCGATAGATTACGGAAAAAATTATTATTTCTTATTCTAATAAAAGATTTCAGTCATTATTTAATTGAGAACTCATTTGTCCACAGTTTTCAAATTATATTTTTTAACACTCACACATATACATTAATCATACGTATGTACACATATATTAATATAAATAAACTAATTTTATTTCTTCAACTTTTTTTATTTTCTAGAAAATCAAAAAATAAGCTTAATTTGTTGCATAAAATCTAATCGAGTTATAGAAAAAAAGAATAAGAAATTCCCAACTTAAATCGTATATTTGTGTTATCTAACGCATTTAATGTGTTGAAAAGAATTTCATTATTAACACAAATACAAATACAAAAATACAATGTTTGCTATCAACATAGTACATTGACATTAATGTTATATACATACATAGATATATACACAAATGTATATTTACATATATATATGAATGTGTGTATGTATGTATTTTACTTACGTTGATGAGTAAACAGTTTCTTCTCTTAAAAATGTATTATCTCCAGCCTTGGGATCGAATAAACCCCAATCAAACTTTATGTCCCATGTGTAAGCATAGCAAGATGATACAATAGCGGCTATAATCCAACAATAGAACCATGGATTGTCCTTAGATGCTTCGTATTCCACTGAAATTATAATCAAATTCAATTCAAATATTTAATAATCTTAAAGATGTGAACAAAATAATAGCAGTTACAAATTCTTGCTCTCGATTATTTAAATTCATAAAATTATGAGTTTAATAATTTTAGTTAAATTATTGTCAATTATGATAATTTGTGTATTGCGTGTGTGTGTGTGTGGTGGGTGGGTGGGAATTAGGTATTGAAATTAATGGAATGAAATTAATGTATAAATGAGTATAAATTAAGGTATGTGAAATACTAAGTGCTACTTTCTAATACAACGATGTCTAATGTGCTTTGTATTTACGTTAACATTAAAGAGTCATTCAGCCCTGCAGTTTCGATTATAGCTTTCTGATGAATTAAAAATAATTCAATTATTTTACTTAACATAGAAATAAATTAAACACCTGAAGTAATAAAACATTAAGTTATGATATCATACTAGAACAATGGTTTTTTGAACCTTTGAATCATTAAAGACATTTTTAAGATATCTACATGGTTAAAGATGACATATTTTGGAGAAGTTATGACAAAGTACATGTGGGACCTTGGCTAAGTCAGTGTCCTTACTGAATTTGGCCACATCGGGTATGTTGATTCAAATTGTTTCCAATTTTATTAAACAGTACCGGAAGAACTTGTTCGTTGATATGAGACCAGATAAAGGTAAAAGGAATGGTCCACATGATGTTTCTTAAGGCAAAAAAGTAGGAAGCATGTTGAAATGAGCTGTATATATACGGTAGGAAAGCAGCCCGTTTAGCTTAGTGCTCGGAGTATTTCGTACGAAAAATTAAAAAAAACAAGGCTCAAAAAGTTCCTGACAGGAACACTGCTAAAAATTTGGAGACCAAAAGGAAGCTGAGGTAATTGAAATCAAAAAATATTCTTGCTGTATAAAGGATGATCTAACATATGTTTTGACAGTTTTTTCCTGATCAAACATTTTATGTTGCTAATGTCGAATGTGAATGTGGAATGTTCTTGAAAAATTGAAGACCCAAAGCAGTCAAAATCAAAAAAGGCTAAATGTTTGTTTCAATAAACTCAAATAAATACCGAAATTTACATCAAGAAATTTTTACAAAAAAAAGGTTCTTCCACTTATAAGACATCATAATGTATATACTTATTTTGCCTTGACTTGGCATCCTGCCACTAGACAAACAAGCCCCTGAGTGGACAAGAACAATAGTGAAATATTGCTACCAAAAGAGGCAAATCATCCAAAGTGCCCCGTAGCTAAGGCCAGTTGAGAGATATGAGGCTCCTGTAAAAAGGAATCAAAGCGTACAAAAAAGTATTAAAAAGTTTGGTAGTTTTTTCACGAAGATGGACTATCTGTTCAAGAAAAGTGCTGTCACTTTGAAGCACTATGAAAACTTTAATAAATAGTGTTTTCGACAAACGTTCAAAATTTATCCACTACCCAATTAAATTCAAACCAAATGTATTTAAATACTTGTATTCAATTTCAAGTATTTAAAATAACTTTTATTACACTTCTATTCAATAGTATTTTCCAGTTAAATAGAAATATAATTCAAGTTTTGTCACTTTTAATTGAAAAGTATACATATTTGTCAATATATTTCACGTAAAGTTTTCAAATAAACTTTCCACCTTGGAATTTTTAACTTTCAGCGCATATTGGGTAGTGATTTAAAACTATAAAAATCTAAGTGAAATATGAGTGAAGTTTTTTTGAAGTCAAAAATGAATTGTTATTAAATTAAACAAAAACTACGCACGCGTCAACTTCAGCACTCCAGTGAAAAATCGTTTAAGACATTTGTATTTATACTAAATCATTGAATGCAACTTGTAAACCTTTCTGTAACTTCTTCTAAGTTAATGACTAACGTAATTTAATGTTCAAACAAAAACTATAAACACATGTTAGAACCATTTATTTATTAAGAATACCGTTGAACAGCCGATTTTTTTTAAGTTGCAAAACAACAATTAGAAGTTGAAGATTGTATACAACTTCTTAGTTATGTTTTTAATACATGTTATATTCCTCAAACAAGTTTGCGAACTGCTTACAGAATTTGAAGTTGTATTCAATTCACTATTTTGTTAGAATCAATAACAACAAAAACTTGTATGTCAAGTTTTTGGTTGTCTGTAACATGCTCGATGACATGTTGCAGAATAAAAAAAAATGTATGCTAAAACAAATGAACTTTTTTTCACGCAATAAAAGTAACTTGCTCATGCGGTTTTAATAACTAACAACTTCTTATTAACCAACCACTTATTTATAGTTTTTGTTTGAACGTTAAGTGTGGTGTGTTAATATTTTAACTAGATAAAGTTGGTTGGCGATCAAAGTTTTTCTATAAATATGTTAGTTTGAGAGCTTATATTCATATTCATATACAATTGAATGAAGTTGGTGGTGTGCGCATGCGTATTAACATAAAAAACAGCAAATTCATCGTTGGAAACATGTTTATTTGAAGTTAACTTTTTAGTTTTTGGTGACATAATATTGTACATATTGAAATCTTCCAAAATTATTTTACAATTACAACAATAATTTTTACAAATTACTTTCAATAGAACAATGTTGATTTAACATTTTATCTAATGAAGCAAAATCATTATTGCACAAATGTTAAATTAAGCTCCATAGATAAAAGCGTTAATTCAACATTGTTCCACAGTTTAAGCAGTTGTCTTGTGAATTTTCTGAAGTAAATTTTCAACTTCAAAAAAAATTAAATATGAAAAAATGCAATATTCGGATATGCCGAATCTTCAATGCCTTCCACAAGAACGTATGAAGTAAATACGGGAACCACTTAATGAGTCTTAAATATAACTTTTTTACTTTGTTTCTTTTTGTTCTAATTAAAACCTATTTAAATCCAGGTATATTGGATCATTGGCAAAAAGTTATAGACCGATATATGAAACAACTTCGAAATTCCAAAAAAATTTTTTTTTTTTAATTTAAAAAAAAAAAAATAACAAAAATTCAATTACAACATACAGTTTTATGTTACTTCATCATCGTACAAAAAATCATCAAAATCAAATCAACACAGAAAAAATTATATGCTAAAATATAAAAAATTTTGATACACCCCAAAATCTGAATGTCATATAGGTTGCAATTTTGAAGATAATTTCTGAAATTTGCATATATTTATTTTAATACAACAAGAATAAAAAAAAAAAAACTAGATTATCCTGGAGCCATTATGTGACCTAGCTCCCATATAAAGCCCCTTCCCGGTATATGGTATTAAGCTTATAAACTCTAGCTATAAATCAATTCTTTGAAATTCGGAAAATTTATTTGTCTAATTTGGTCCATATATGCTATAACTCTGAATCTAGCAAATAAAGACCAATTCTACTAAATTCGACTCAATTATTTTTCTACATCTTCAATTACATATTGACAAATCTCTATCCATATTTTGCTATTTTTCCTATATAGCCCCTTCCCGGAAAACACCTTGGAGCTTATAAACTAAACAATAACACCAATTGATTAAATTCGTTCACAATTACTTTCAAAAATGTCTCCTGAATATATATTATTATATTAACCAATCTTCCATATTTAAATACAGAATCAATATTAGATTAACCGGAAAAGAGTTTTTGACCTTATAAAACTAGTAAATAAAGACCAATTCTATTGAAAATCTACACAAATATTTTTATAATTATCTTGACCAACATCAGTCCATATTTTGCTATAGCTTCCATAAAACGCCCTTCTCGGAAAACGGCTTTGAACTTATAAAACTCTTATATAAATATGAGCCCATTTTATTTAAAATATGCCAAGATAGTAACACAGTATTGAATATATGTTACCATATTGGCATATATTGGTTCATATTTTGCTATTGTTATCTTCCTGGAAAAATCTTTAAGTCTATAAGACTTTCAACCTTGAAACATTTCTCTTGAAATTCGGAACAATTATTTCTTTAACTTTTTTAAATATATCTTTATTAAAAATATTTAGAGTTACCCGAAAACGTGTGAACTACCAAAACTGTTGGGCAAAATTTAAACATCAGAGTTTCAATTAAAATCGTCTAAATGTTTTCATGTTTGTTTTACACACTTATAACAGTAAAATATTATGTTCAATAAACTGTAATTATGACAGTTATTCCGGGAAAAGGGAGGAATACAGTACAAAGTAAAATTCATAACATAACCAAAACAACAGATAAAGATACAATTTACCTGTAAATAAAAAGATACAATTAAAAATTTCTATACTGTACATTATGGGTTTTAAAAGGGAGTTATGGAAAATATAACGATCTTTGTTCAGAAATATTGCAGGATTTCACTGATGACAACTAAGAACATACGATTTTTTATTACAATTTTGGAAAATGAACAAAAATCAAGCATTTTTGACGAATTAAAAAAATCTTTTGTATCGATCTAGCGAAATAACGGCAGTTCAAAAAAGTTAAAATTCAGGTTGTATTGGTATCACTGAAAGTCCAAAAATTCAAACTGCATTCGATGTTTGATTTTACGAAATATTTTGTGATCTTATAATTCACTTAGTAATATTTCACTGCATCGAGTGTTAGCAACTATCAAAAATGTACATATAAACTAGGGTTTCTTCACATTCGCGGATTTTATCCGATAAATTCATTTTTGTTTATTCCGGGAAATTTCTATCGAAATTTTTCGAGAAGTAATTTAAGTAAGAAGGTGTATTGTCAGAGTGTGTAACTCCTGAAGGAATCGTCTAAAAATTTAATGAAATTTGTCCATTTGAACTTGTTATAGACTACCACCTGATTTGAAAGGCGACTAAGGAGTAAGATCGAAAAACTTTTAACATACATAAAAAATAACAAGTAAGAATGCTATATTCGGCTATGCCGAATCATTAATACCCACCACTACAAATGTGTGAAAAGTATATGCATTATGCTTTGTACACACACAAATGAATACAATATATAAACCTTTTTCTGTTATACGACACTGGAATACTCAATGAGTTATAAAATTAGTTATATTTCAGTCGATTCAGCAGAAAAACAAATTTCTACTGAACCGACCTAAACATTTTTGGAACGGTAATAAAGTGCACATAACTTTATATAATCACAAAATTCCGTTCTAATTTGTCGATTTATAATTGACAATTTTACGAAAGCTTTTCGCTTCAACATAGAGGTTGCCTCAGATATCGGTCTATAGCTTTTAATATACTGGACCGTTTTAGCTTATATTAAATAGGAAATATCTCAGAAGTATCTTCAGGACAAATTTCATTGAGCACTGCAAATTATTGTGGATGTGAGCGTACCAAAAACAGACAGCAGACTCTGAATTTGATTTGATGCATGAATATATATGTACATTATGAGGTAAGAGATGATTCCTTGATACCGTCGGATTGACAAAAATAATATACTTTTGAGAATTTTCGACTACTTTTTTTCAACATAAAATTTTTTATTCATAAAATTTTTTAACAGGAAGATGAGAAAAGTCTGCCAGAACACATGTTTCGTCATCCATTATGAAACAATAATATTTTTTTAGAAAACTTCAGTGTCCGTGCTTTGATTTTAGAACATTAATTTTATTATATGATATTGAAATTTATTCCAGGGACCAAAAAAACGTCGGTAGAAGAGAATCCCTAATATCAACGTTTGAATGAAATGACAAAAACCAAACCATTTTTTCATCTGCAGAAATCTCAAAAATGACGTAAATGTAACGCAAACAAATTTCTTGGAATAAGAAAATAGAATAACCAGTTCAGTAATTACTGGGAATTACGTAGAATAATGAGCAACATAAATTTTTCTTTCTGAAGAATAAATTAATTAGTTTGAAGGAAAATAAACTATTTTAGTTTTGTTATTATGATGAAAATATATTTAATGATAATGAAAATAAGAGAGCAAATAATTTTATTAATTTAATTAATAATTTTAATTTTTCTTAGTTCAACTATTTTTTTTTAATTTCTATAAACTTTAAAAAATGCCCGAATTCAATATCAACCCAATATTTGTTCCACTGAAGAAATGTGTCAAATATGGTTTTTGGTTTCCATATAAATTTCTTCATAATTCTTCAGTGACATAACTTATTGATTGAAAAAAACTCTCATAAGTAACTTTCAATCTCTTTTAATTTGGAAATGTAACTGATGTTTCAATCACAATGCTACCAAACATTTTTATACTCTTAATTCCAGGTTGACGAACAATCAAAGTGAAAACTGAATATGTTTACATGTTTGTAAATATTTTACGGAAAAGTCAAGGAGTGAAATCGAAATAAAAATTAACATACATAAAGTTCTATAAATTCGAGAATTTTAATATCACATAGTGCTCCATGAGGAGTCTTCCTTTTATAGATATATTCATAGTTTTATCTGGTCATGAGATATTTCAGGCTCGATAATACTGTGAAGAGTTAATTAGAGCCGAGGGCTAAATCCTGGATAATCAGTTTAGTGTATAAGGAGACTGATTCACTACCAGATTTCTTCCAATGCCTATTGCACGGGTTGGTTGTATGGCCTTCGACAAGCTCGCTATTATATGGGGATTTGAATTCAACCCATAAGGCAACAGATGCAAGCGTCATTTGCCATATGCTCATGACTGATGAACTTATGGGTCTGTCTAGCGACTTATTTTGCTGACTCTAGTGCTACAAGACTATTAGGCGAATTAGCCCTTAATACTGACAATAAAATTACAGTAATTTCCGTCTATAGTCAGGATCAAAGGAAAAATCAAACGCTGCCAGAAATTACAAGAAACAGCAGTGTTACAGACAGACTCCTCAGATCTCGAAAAACGATTGACAAGTTTAGTTCGACAAGAGGCGATAACACCGAAAAATCGAAGAATGGTTCCAAGGACTCTATAAAGCTATCCGAAAAAGAGACTCTGCACTATTCTCCAGTAGGGATAAACATTTGATTGGGAACAGAGTAATTATATTACTTGGTTTGAAAGAACATATGGTTCGATCAGCTCTATCTACGGATTATCAAATCCCTAAGGGCTTTGGATAATCTTAGAGGACGGATTATTAGCCATTTATATTAAAAAGCAATATATTAGAAAGCAGCTCCAACCAGGCACATAAGGCATCGAAATCTTTGAAGTTTACGACATTTGGTCTAAGACGGAGACTGCATCGGAACACAAGACAGATTTAAAACTAGTTGAACCTTTTGATTTGTAAGAAAACTGGCTTGGAGTAGGCAGATCATAAGCCATACTTCCTTCCTAAAACCTTTGATAAAGAAGTTACTAAGAGGCCCAGGTCGGAAGATTATTATGCCCTTATTGTCGCGAAGAGACTTAGCCAATTTCGACCACCTGCTCAAAAGTCAGTCAAAAGGAGAGATGGCGCAGAAGACGAACAGCCATCCACTTTCCAAGCGGCCGTTACAGACAGAAACGATCAAGTTTTGAAGATAAATCCAGATTTGTGAAAGTCAGTCAAGAAAGTACTCGATGCAAGAGTTTGACTGGGTAAAAAGTAGACCGAATGCCGTATCATTCTGGGAAACAGATTGAGTAAAGGGCATAAAAACTGTCAGCTTTAGCAAGCAAGAAGTCTTGACTTTCTAAAGGTCACAGTTGCCAAGTGTCTAATGCAACAAGGAAACTCTGGATGTTATATTGGCATGAGGGTACCTTTTCGGGCCATTCGTGACAATTTAGATTCAACCACTCATGCAACTCATGCAAAGAGACACAAGGAAAGGATTTCAGGTTCGCAGTGAATCAGGTGTTTCTTGACAAACATGATTCGATTGAGGACAACATATTATGGTTTTGTCACTATCAGTTTTCGTTATACGAAACCTGATGGTTCCATCGAGCCTGCAGTGGTGCACCATTGTGGAGCGGCCTCAACTGAACTTCCAATACACTCAACGAAAACAAGAGGACGTGACCCTTATATAGGAGCCCAGGATCAACAGTCATGGATATTAGAAACGGGACGTTAAGGAGGAAAAGTCTTTAGCAAAATAACCAACTTTTGAGGTTTCCCGGATTCACAAAGAACTTGAGATGCTTCCAGAATGGCAATGTGAAATTTATTTAAAAAATATCAATAAAAAATGAAATTTATTTAAACATTTTCTGATGTTAAGCAGGTTTGGGAACATTCTGCAATGGGCGTTCCCACGGAAAATTCCCTCCAAAAAAATTGACAAGTTACAATACATACATATTTTTACGATACTGAAATGAAACATTTGGTAATAATCAGATTACGATTCACTTAAAATTCTCCAAATATTTAAAAATTTAAATAAAATAACTTTTTTCCATTAACGTGTTTTATTTCAGCTTTAAGTATATAAAGATCAAATATTTACATCCCTTTAATTTAACATTCAGTACGATATTCTTGATTTTATGCAGGTGTTGCCCTTCTACAAAAAAATTAAGTTCCTTTTTATATTCTTCATGTTTAATAAAATTTATTAAATATAATGTTTGACCCCCAAAATATTTGCATTTTAATGAATTAACCTCAATCATTTTTTGTAATAAATGAACATAAATCTATTTGGACAAAAGTTTTTTTGAGGTTAAAGTATAAGAGATTAATAGCATCATCACAAATTGCAAAATGTTATTTAGGACTTTATTAATCAGTATTTATCTTTTAAATATTTGCATATCATCAATTATACTTTATATATAACTTAAGTAAAAAGATATTTTGCAATGGATTTGTAATTAATCAAATTATTTTTAATTTATCATATTTGAATATTTAATAATAAAATATTCCAAATGTTTTGTAAATGCAAAAAAAAAATATTCTTAAAAGTCTTAAAACCGCCTAAAAGCTTGCTACTTTTTCTTGCAAAATGACGGAGAGAGCTTTAAAATTGTGAGAGTTCAGAAACAAAACATGAAACAGACAGAAAGACAGGACAATTAGCCAGTCGAATGTACGGAGGGAAGTTATTCTGAACCGTATACCTAAAAATTTTATAAAAATCTATTATAAACATATTTCCTTTTTCAATATCAGATATCCAATATTCCATTTCGGGCATAGCTTTTTCAAAAAATATAATGATAAAAAACAAATTTCGAAATTAAACTCTGAAACTCTATTAGGGCTAGAGGGGAAAGTGTTTGCAATAAGTCTTTATTAAAACACATTTATATTTTAAATTCATCTATGTAAAGAATACTTTGAGAATTAAATTAAGAAAATAATAAAGTCCAAAGGAAACATGGGATTTTAGAAACAAAATTGTTATGAAGATCACATCTTTATATTTTGTAATTTTTCGTCGATTATTATCTTCAAATGGCTCAGTTTTTAATACAGTCGTAGGACCTTTCTCTCGTCTTCATGCTGAAAGAAATCTAAAGAATCATTGACATGCATATCGGTTAAGACAGCATTACATACACAGTTATGACAAAGTGGGAGATCATTAGAGTTATTGGATTCGTGACAAGACATTTACGAAACTATCTATATATATTTTTTTCTCAATTTATAAAAGGATCTGTGCCGAATTTTAAAAAATCAAACACCTGACGTGGTCAGCGTTTGAAGGGTCACTGACAACGCTCCTTGACAACATAGTGGATTGTGTCCTCTAAATCACCTCAAAAAAAAACTCAGCTTTGACTAAATATCATTAAGATATCTCTAACGGTTTAAAAGTTACTAAATTATTTTCAAAAATATCGATTTGAACACACTGTGCGAAGGCCATTAGACATCCCGGAAACAATATTATTTAGGTTATTAAAGCGTTTGAAGAAATGTATGCTGACGCTTTAATAACTATCAAATACTGAATTATGATGACAGATGTTTAACCTCCAAAATACTTTATTGTATATTTTTTTAAACTGATACATTTGATTTAAATGATACACTTTTTGCCATCACTGTACATTTGTTGATAATGAAATAAAAAACAATATTTTATATTATTTTTACAATACTTCATGGTCAAGTTGACAGCATGTCAGTTGAAAATCTTCTATAGTTACACATTTACACATTAGGAACAACAAACAGTATAAAACTTTTGTAGTCAGCCTTTCCATTACTCACACTCTCTCACTCTCAGACCCATTTTATTTGCACTCACTATTTGTTAACATGCACACACATACATACACAATTATTACAAATAAATTGTGAAAGTGGAAAAAAAGATTTGGGAGGCTCAAAGAAGCCTATTAGGTGCCTAT
>PYHX02000413.1:49702966-49728273 GCA_004302925.2 Cochliomyia hominivorax
ATTGAAAACTAAAAATTGCATTTTCTAGGCTAAACTAGAAGAGTTAGAGCCAAAAAGGACAAAAATCTGTAATCACTGAAATTTTCCAATTAAAAATCGATTTTTTATATTGAAAACTAAAATTGCAATTTCTGGCTAAACTAGAAGAGCTAGAGCCAAAAGGACAAAAATCTGTAATCACTGAAATTTTCCATTAAAAATCGATTTTTTTTTTGAAAACTAAAATTGCATTTTCTAGCTAAACTAGAAGAGTTAGAGCCAAAAGGACAAAAATCTGTAATCACTGAAAATTTCCATTAAAAATCGATTTTTTATATTGAAAACTAAAATTGCAATTTCTAGCTAAACTAGAAGAGCTAGAGCCAAAAGGACAAAAATCTGTAATCACTGAAATTTTCCATTAAAATCGATTTTTTATATTGAAAACTAAAATTGCAATTTCTGGCTAAACTAGAAGAGTTAGAGCCAAAAGGACAAAATCTGTAATCACTGAAATTTTCCATTAAAAATCGATTTTTATATTGAAAACTAAAATTGCATTTTCTAGCTAAACTAGAAGAGTTAGAGCCAAAAGGACAAAAATCTGTAATCACTGAAATTTTCCATTAAAATCGATTTTTTATATTGAAAACTAAATTGCATTTTCTGGCTAAACTAGAAGAGCTAGAGCCAAAAGGACAAAAATCTGTAATCACTGAAATTTTCCATTAAAATCGATTTTTTATATTGAAAACTAAAATTGCAATTTCTAGCTAAACTAGAAGAGTTAGAGCCAAAAGGACAAAAATCTGTAATCACTGAAATTTTCCATTAAAAATCGATTTTTTATATTGAAAACTAAAATTGCATTTTCTGGCTAAACTAGAAGAGCTAGAGCCAAAAGGACAAAAATCTGTAATCACTGAAATTTTCCATTAAAATCGATTTTTTATATTCGAAAACTAAAATTGCAATTTCTAGCTAAACTAGAAGAGCTAGAGCCAAAAGGACAAAAATCTGTAATCACTGAAATTTTCCATTAAAAATCGATTTTTTATATTGAAAACTAAAATTGCAATTTCTGGCTAAACTAGAAGAGTTAGAGCCAAAAGGACAAAAATCTGTAATCACTGAAATTTTCCATTAAAAATCGATTTTTTATATTGAAAACTAAAATTGCATTTCTGGCTAAACTAGAAGAGTTAGAGCCAAAAGGACAAAAATCTGTAATCACTGAAATTTTCCATTAAAAATCGATTTTTTATATTGAAAACTAAAATTGCAATTTTCTGGCTAAACTAGAAGAGTTAGAGCCAAAAGGACAAAAATCTGTAATCACTGAAATTTTCCATTAAAAATCGATTTTTTATATTGAAAACTAAAATTGCAATTTCTGGCTAAACTAGAAGAGTTAGAGCCAAAAGGACAAAAATCTGTAATCACTGAAATTTTCCATTAAAATCGATTTTTTATATTGAAACTAAAATTGCAATTTCTGGCTAAACTAGAAGAGCTAGAGCCAAAAGGACAAAAATCTGTAATCACTGAAATTTTCCATTAAAAATCGATTTTTTATATTGAAAACTAAAATTGCAATTTCTAGCTAAACTAGAAGAGTTAGAGCCAAAAGGACAAAAATCTGTAATCACTGAAATTTTCCATTAAAATCGATTTTTTATATTGAAAACTAAAATTGCAATTTCTAGCTAAACTAGAAGAGCTAGAGCCAAAAGGACAAAAATCTGTAATCACTGAAATTTTCCATTAAAAATCGATTTTTTATATTGAAAACTAAAATTGCAATTTCTGGCTAAACTAGAAGAGTTAGAGCCAAAAGGACAAAAATCTGTAATCACTGAAATTTTCCATTAAAAATCGATTTTTTATATTGAAAACTAAAATTGCAATTTCTGGCTAAACTAGAAGAGTTAGAGCCAAAAGGACAAAAATCTGTAATCACTGAAATTTTCCATTAAAAATCGATTTTTTATATTGAAAACTAAAATTGCAATTTCTAGCTAAACTAGAAGAGTTAGAGCCAAAAGGACAAAAATCTGTAATCACTGAAATTTTCCATTAAAAATCGATTTTTTATATTGAAAACTAAAATTGCAATTTCTAGCTAAACTAGAAGAGTTAGAGCCAAAAGGACAAAAATCTGTAATCACTGAAATTTTCCATTAAAAATCGATTTTTTATATTGAAAACTAAAATTGCATTTCTGGCTAAACTAGAAGAGCTAGAGCCAAAAGGACAAAAATCTGTAATCACTGAAATTTTCCATTAAAAATCGATTTTTATATTGAAAACTAAAATTGCATTTTCTAGCTAAACTAGAAGAGTTAGAGCCAAAAGGACAAAAATCTGTAATCACTGAAATTTTCCATTAAAAATCGATTTTTTATATTGAAAACTAAAATTGCAATTTCTGGCTAAACTAGAAGAGTTAGAGCCAAAAGGACAAAAATCTGTAATCACTGAAATTTTCCATTAAAAATCGATTTTTTATATTGAAAACTAAAATTGCAATTTCTAGCTAAACTAGAAGAGCTAGAGCCAAAAGGACAAAAATCTGTAATCACTGAAATTTTCCATTAAAAAATCGATTTTTATATTGAAAACTAAAATTGCAATTTCTAGCTAAACTAGAAGAGTTAGAGCCAAAAGGACAAAAATCTGTAATCACTGAAATTTTCCATTAAAAATCGATTTTTTATATTGAAAACTAAAATTGCAATTTCTGGCTAAACTAGAAGAGCTAGAGCCAAAAGGACAAAAATCTGTAATCACTGAAATTTTCCATTAAAAATCGATTTTTTATATTGAAAACTAAAATTGCATTTTCTAGCTAAACTAGAAGAGTTAGAGCCAAAAGGACAAAAATCTGTAATCACTGAAATTTTCCATTAAAAATCGATTTTTTATATTGAAAACTAAAATTGCAATTTTCTAGCTAAACTAGAAGAGTTAGAGCCAAAAGGACAAAAATCTGTAATCACTGAAATTTTCCATTAAAAATCGATTTTTTATATTGAAAACTAAAATTGCAATTTCTAGCTAAACTAGAAGAGTTAGAGCCAAAAGGACAAAAATCTGTAATCACTGAAATTTTCCATTAAAAATCGATTTTTTATATTGAAAACTAAAATTGCAATTTCTGGCTAAACTAGAAGAGTTAGAGCCAAAAGGACAAAAATCTGTAATCACTGAAATTTTCCATTAAAAATCGATTTTTTATATTGAAAACTAAAATTGCAATTTCTAGCTAAACTAGAAGAGTTAGAGCCAAAAGGACAAAAATCTGTAATCACTGAAATTTTCCATTAAAAATCGATTTTTATATTGAAAACTAAAATTGCATTTTCTAGCTAAACTAGAAGAGTTAGAGCCAAAAGGACAAAAATCTGTAATCACTGAAATTTTCCATTAAAAATCGATTTTTTATATTGAAAACTAAAATTGCAATTTCTAGCTAAACTAGAAGAGTTAGAGCCAAAAGGACAAAAATCTGTAATCACTGAAATTTTCCATTAAAAATCGATTTTTTATATTGAAAACTAAAATTGCAATTTCTGGCTAAACTAGAAGAGTTAGAGCCAAAAGGACAAAAATCTGTAATCACTGAAATTTTCCATTAAAAATCGATTTTTTATATTGAAAACTAAAATTGCATTTCTAGCTAAACTAGAAGAGTTAGAGCCAAAAGGACAAAAATCTGTAATCACTGAAATTTTCCATTAAAAATCGATTTTTTATATTGAAAACTAAAATTGCAATTTCTGGCTAAACTAGAAGAGTTAGAGCCAAAAGGACAAAAATCTGTAATCACTGAAATTTTCCATTAAAAATCGATTTTTTATATTGAAAACTAAAATTGCAATTTCTAGCTAAACTAGAAGAGTTAGAGCCAAAAGGACAAAAATCTGTAATCACTGAAATTTTCCATTAAAAATCGATTTTTTATATTGAAAACTAAAATTGCAATTTCTAGCTAAACTAGAAGAGTTAGAGCCAAAAGGACAAAAATCTGTAATCACTGAAATTTTCCATTAAAAATCGATTTTTTATATTGAAAACTAAAATTGCAATTTCTGGCTAAACTAGAAGAGTTAGAGCCAAAAGGACAAAAATCTGTAATCACTGAAATTTTCCATTAAAAATCGATTTTTATATTGAAAACTAAAATTGCAATTTCTGGCTAAACTAGAAGAGTTAGAGCCAAAAGGACAAAAATCTGTAATCACTGAAATTTTCCATTAAAAATCGATTTTTTATATTGAAAACTAAAATTGCAATTTCTAGCTAAACTAGAAGAGTTAGAGCCAAAAGGACAAAAATCTGTAATCACTGAAATTTTCCATTAAAAATCGATTTTTTATATTGAAAACTAAAATTGCAATTTCTAGCTAAACTAGAAGAGTTAGAGCCAAAAGGACAAAAATCTGTAATCACTGAAATTTTCCATTAAAAATCGATTTTTTATATTGAAAACTAAAATTGCAATTTCTAGCTAAACTAGAAGAGCTAGAGCCAAAAGGACAAAAATCTGTAATCACTGAAATTTTCCATTAAAAATCGATTTTTTATATTGAAAACTAAAATTGCAATTTCTGGCTAAACTAGAAGAGTTAGAGCCAAAAGGACAAAAATCTGTAATCACTGAAATTTTCCATTAAAATCGATTTTTTATATTGAAAACTAAAATTGCAATTTCTAGCTAAACTAGAAGAGTTAGAGCCAAAAGGACAAAAATCTGTAATCACTGAAATTTCCATTAAAAATCGATTTTTTATATTGAAAACTAAAATTGCATTTCTAGCTAAACTAGAAGAGCTAGAGCCAAAAGGACAAAAATCTGTAATCACTGAAATTTTCCATTAAAAATCGATTTTTTATATTGAAAACTAAAATTGCAATTTCTAGCTAAACTAGAAGAGTTAGAGCCAAAAGGACAAAAATCTGTAATCACTGAAATTTTCCATTAAAAATCGATTTTTTATATTGAAAACTAAAATTGCAATTTCTGGCTAAACTAGAAGAGTTAGAGCCAAAAGGACAAAAATCTGTAATCACTGAAATTTTCCATTAAAAATCGATTTTTTATATTGAAAACTAAAATTGCAATTTCTGGCTAAACTAGAAGAGCTAGAGCCAAAAGGACAAAAATCTGTAATCACTGAAATTTTCCATTAAAATCGATTTTTTATATTGAAAACTAAAATTGCATTTTCTAGCTAAACTAGAAGAGCTAGAGCCAAAAGGACAAAAATCTGTAATCACTGAAATTTTCCATTAAAAATCGATTTTTTATATTGAAAACTAAAATTGCAATTTCTGGCTAAACTAGAAGAGTTAGAGCCAAAAGGACAAAAATCTGTAATCACTGAAATTTTCCATTAAAAATCGATTTTTTATATTGAAAACTAAAATTGCAATTTCTGGCTAAACTAGAAGAGTTAGAGCCAAAAGGACAAAAATCTGTAATCACTGAAATTTTCCATTAAAAATCGATTTTTTATATTGAAAACTAAAATTGCATTTTCTAGCTAAACTAGAAGAGTTAGAGCCAAAAGGACAAAAATCTGTAATCACTGAAATTTTCCATTAAGAATCGATTTTTTATATTGAAAACTAAAATTGCATTTTCTAGCTAAACTAGAAGAGTTAGAGCCAAAAGGACAAAAATCTGTAATCACTGAAATTTTCCATTAAAAATCGATTTTTTATATTGAAAACTAAAATTGCAATTTCTGGCTAAACTAGAAGAGTTAGAGCCAAAAGGACAAAAATCTGTAATCACTGAAATTTTCCATTAAAAATCGATTTTTTATATTGAAAACTAAAATTGCAATTTCTAGCTAAACTAGAAGAGCTAGAGCCAAAAGGACAAAAATCTGTAATCACTGAAATTTTCCATTAAAAATCGATTTTTTATATTGAAAACTAAAATTGCAATTTCTAGCTAAACTAGAAGAGTTAGAGCCAAAAGGACAAAAATCTGTAATCACTGAAATTTTCCATTAAAAATCGATTTTTTATATTGAAAACTAAAATTGCATTTCTGGCTAAACTAGAAGAGTTAGAGCCAAAAGGACAAAAATCTGTAATCACTGAAATTTTCCATTAAAAATCGATTTTTTATATTGAAAACTAAAATTGCAATTTCTAGCTAAACTAGAAGAGTTAGAGCCAAAAGGACAAAAATCTGTAATCACTGAAATTTTCCATTAAAAATCGATTTTTTATATTGAAAACTAAAATTGCAATTTCTAGCTAAACTAGAAGAGTTAGAGCCAAAAGGACAAAAATCTGTAATCACTGAAATTTTCCATTAAAAATCGATTTTTATATTGAAAACTAAAATTGCATTTCTGGCTAAACTAGAAGAGCTAGAGCCAAAAGGACAAAAATCTGTAATCACTGAAATTTTCCATTAAAAATCGATTTTTTATATTGAAAACTAAAATTGCATTTTCTAGCTAAACTAGAAGAGTTAGAGCCAAAAGGACAAAAATCTGTAATCACTGAAATTTTCCATTAAAAATCGATTTTTTATATTGAAAACTAAAATTGCAATTTCTGGCTAAACTAGAAGAGTTAGAGCCAAAAGGACAAAAATCTGTAATCACTGAAATTTTCCATTAAAAATCGATTTTTTATATTGAAAACTAAAATTGCATTTTCTAGCTAAACTAGAAGAGTTAGAGCCAAAAGGACAAAAATCTGTAATCACTGAAATTTTCCATTAAAATCGATTTTTTATATTGAAAACTAAAATTGCAATTTCTGGCTAAACTAGAAGAGTTAGAGCCAAAAGGACAAAAATCTGTAATCACTGAAATTTTCCATTAAAATCGATTTTTTATATTGAAAACTAAAATTGCAATTTCTAGCTAAACTAGAAGAGTTAGAGCCAAAAGGACAAAAATCTGTAATCACTGAAATTTTCCATTAAAAATCGATTTTTTATATTGAAAACTAAAATTGCAATTTCTAGCTAAACTAGAAGAGTTAGAGCCAAAAGGACAAAAATCTGTAATCACTGAAATTTTCCATTAAAAATCGATTTTTTATATTGAAAACTAAAATTGCAATTTCTAGCTAAACTAGAAGAGTTAGAGCCAAAAGGACAAAAATCTGTAATCACTGAAATTTTCCATTAAAATCGATTTTTTATATTGAAAACTAAAATTGCAATTTCTGGCTAAACTAGAAGAGTTAGAGCCAAAAGGACAAAAATCTGTAATCACTGAAATTTTCCATTAAAAATCGATTTTTTATATTGAAAACTAAAATTGCATTTTCTAGCTAAACTAGAAGAGTTAGAGCCAAAAGGACAAAAATCTGTAATCACTGAAATTTTCCATTAAAAATCGATTTTTTATATTGAAAACTAAAATTGCAATTTCTAGCTAAACTAGAAGAGTTAGAGCCAAAAGGACAAAAATCTGTAATCACTGAAATTTTCCATTAAAAATCGATTTTTTATATTGAAAACTAAAATTGCAATTTCTAGCTAAACTAGAAGAGTTAGAGCCAAAAGGACAAAAATCTGTAATCACTGAAATTTCCATTAAAAATCGATTTTTTATATTGAAAACTAAAATTGCAATTTCTAGCTAAACTAGAAGAGCTAGAGCCAAAAGGACAAAAATCTGTAATCACTGAAATTTTCCATTAAAAATCGATTTTTTATATTGAAAACTAAAATTGCAATTTCTAGCTAAACTAGAAGAGTTAGAGCCAAAAGGACAAAAATCTGTAATCACTGAAATTTTCCATTAAAATCGATTTTTTATATTGAAAACTAAAATTGCAATTTCTAGCTAAACTAGAAGAGTTAGAGCCAAAAGGACAAAAATCTGTAATCACTGAAATTTTCCATTAAAAATCGATTTTTTATATTGAAAACTAAAATTGCAATTTCTAGCTAAACTAGAAGAGCTAGAGCCAAAAGGACAAAAATCTGTAATCACTGAAATTTTCCATTAAAAATCGATTTTTTATATTGAAAACTAAAATTGCAATTTCTGGCTAAACTAGAAGAGTTAGAGCCAAAAGGACAAAAATCTGTAATCACTGAAATTTTCCATTAAAAATCGATTTTTTATATTGAAAACTAAAATTGCAATTTCTAGCTAAACTAGAAGAGCTAGAGCCAAAAGGACAAAAATCTGTAATCACTGAAATTTTCCATTAAAAATCGATTTTTTATATTGAAAACTAAAATTGCAATTTCTAGCTAAACTAGAAGAGTTAGAGCCAAAAGGACAAAAATCTGTAATCACTGAAATTTTCCATTAAAAATCGATTTTTTATATTGAAAACTAAAATTGCAATTTTCTAGCTAAACTAGAAGAGTTAGAGCCAAAAGGACAAAAATCTGTAATCACTGAAATTTTCCATTAAAATCGATTTTTTATATTGAAAACTAAAATTGCAATTTCTGGCTAAACTAGAAGAGTTAGAGCCAAAAGGACAAAAATCTGTAATCACTGAAATTTTCCATTAAAAATCGATTTTTTATATTGAAAACTAAAATTGCATTTTCTAGCTAAACTAGAAGAGTTAGAGCCAAAAGGACAAAAATCTGTAATCACTGAAATTTTCCATTAAAAATCGATTTTTTATATTGAAAACTAAAATTGCAATTTCTGGCTAAACTAGAAGAGTTAGAGCCAAAAGGACAAAAATCTGTAATCACTGAAATTTTCCATTAAAAATCGATTTTTTATATTGAAAACTAAAATTGCAATTTCTAGCTAAACTAGAAGAGTTAGAGCCAAAAGGACAAAAATCTGTAATCACTGAAATTTTCCATTAAAATCGATTTTTTATATTGAAAACTAAAATTGCAATTTCTAGCTAAACTAGAAGAGTTAGAGCCAAAAGGACAAAAATCTGTAATCACTGAAATTTTCCATTAAAAATCGATTTTTTATATTGAAAACTAAAATTGCAATTTCTAGCTAAACTAGAAGAGTTAGAGCCAAAAGGACAAAAATCTGTAATCACTGAAATTTTCCATTAAAAATCGATTTTTTATATTGAAAACTAAAATTGCAATTTCTAGCTAAACTAGAAGAGTTAGAGCCAAAAGGACAAAAATCTGTAATCACTGAAATTTTCCATTAAAAATCGATTTTTATATTGAAAACTAAAATTGCAATTTCTAGCTAAACTAGAAGAGTTAGAGCCAAAAGGACAAAAATCTGTAATCACTGAAATTTTCCATTAAAAATCGATTTTTTATATTGAAAACTAAAATTGCAATTTCTAGCTAAACTAGAAGAGTTAGAGCCAAAAGGACAAAAATCTGTAATCACTGAAATTTTCCATTAAAATCGATTTTTTATATTGAAAACTAAAATTGCAATTTCTGGCTAAACTAGAAGAGCTAGAGCCAAAAGGACAAAAATCTGTAATCACTGAAATTTTCCATTAAAAATCGATTTTTTATATTGAAAACTAAAATTGCAATTTCTAGCTAAACTAGAAGAGCTTAGAGCCAAAAGGACAAAAATCTGTAATCACTGAAATTTTCCATTAAGAATCGATTTTTTATATTGAAAACTAAAATTGCATTTTCTGGCTAAACTAGAAGAGTTAGAGCCAAAAGGACAAAAATCTGTAATCACTGAAATTTTCCATTAAAAATCGATTTTTTATATTGAAAACTAAAATTGCAATTTCTGGCTAAACTAGAAGAGCTAGAGCCAAAAGGACAAAAATCTGTAATCACTGAAATTTTCCATTAAAAATCGATTTTTTATATTGAAAACTAAAATTGCAATTTCTAGCTAAACTAGAAGAGCTAGAGCCAAAAGGACAAAAATCTGTAATCACTGAAATTTTCCATTAAAAATCGATTTTTTATATTGAAAACTAAAATTGCAATTTCTAGCTAAACTAGAAGAGCTAGAGCCAAAAGGACAAAAATCTGTAATCACTGAAATTTTCCATTAAGAATCGATTTTTTATATTGAAAACTAAAATTGCAATTTCTGGCTAAACTAGAAGAGTTAGAGCCAAAAGGACAAAAATCTGTAATCACTGAAATTTTCCATTAAAAATCGATTTTTTATATTGAAAACTAAAATTGCAATTTCTAGCTAAACTAGAAGAGTTAGAGCCAAAAGGACAAAAATCTGTAATCACTGAAATTTTCCATTAAGAATCGATTTTTTATATTGAAAACTAAAATTGCAATTTCTGGCTAAACTAGAAGAGTTAGAGCCAAAAGGACAAAAATCTGTAATCACTGAAATTTTCCATTAAAAATCGATTTTTTATATTGAAAACTAAAATTGCAATTTCTAGCTAAACTAGAAGAGTTAGAGCCAAAAGGACAAAAATCTGTAATCACTGAAATTTTCCATTAAAAATCGATTTTTTATATTGAAAACTAAAATTGCATTTTCTAGCTAAACTAGAAGAGTTAGAGCCAAAAGGACAAAAATCTGTAATCACTGAAATTTTCCATTAAGAATCGATTTTTTATATTGAAAACTAAAATTGCAATTTCTAGCTAAACTAGAAGAGTTAGAGCCAAAAGGACAAAAATCTGTAATCACTGAAATTTTCCATTAAAAATCGATTTTTTATATTGAAAACTAAAATTGCATTTTCTAGCTAAACTAGAAGAGTTAGAGCCAAAAGGACAAAAATCTGTAATCACTGAAATTTTCCATTAAAAATCGATTTTTTATATTGAAAACTAAAATTGCAATTTCTAGCTAAACTAGAAGAGTTAGAGCCAAAGGACAAAAATCTGTAATCACTGAAATTTTCCATTAAAAATCGATTTTTTATATTGAAAACTAAAATTGCAATTTCTGGCTAAACTAGAAGAGTTAGAGCCAAAAGGACAAAAATCTGTAATCACTGAAATTTTCCATTAAGAATCGATTTTTTATATTGAAAACTAAAATTGCAATTTCTAGCTAAACTAGAAGAGTTAGAGCCAAAAGGACAAAAATCTGTAATCACTGAAATTTCCACTAAAAATCGATTTTTTATATTGAAAACTAAAATTGCAATTTCTAGCTAAACTAGAAGAGTTAGAGCCAAAAGGACAAAAATCTGTAATCACTGAAATTTTCCATTAAAAATCGATTTTTTATATTGAAAACTAAAATTGCAATTTCTGGCTAAACTAGAAGAGTTAGAGCCAAAAGGACAAAAATCTGTAATCACTGAAATTTTCCATTAAGAATCGATTTTTATATTGAAAACTAAAATTGCAATTTCTGGCTAAACTAGAAGAGTTAGAGCCAAAAGGACAAAAATCTGTAATCACTGAAATTTTCCATTAAGAATCGATTTTTTATATTGAAAACTAAAATTGCAATTTCTGGCTAAACTAGAAGAGTTAGAGCCAAAAGGACAAAAATCTGTAATCACTGAAATTTTCCACTAAAAATCGATTTTTTATATTGAAAACTAAAATTGCAATTTCTAGCTAAACTAGAAGAGTTAGAGCCAAAAGGACAAAAATCTGTAATCACTGAAATTTTCCATTAAGAATCGATTTTTATATTGAAAACTAAAATTGCATTTTCTAGCTAAACTAGAAGAGTTAGAGCCAAAAGGACAAAAATCTGTAATCACTGAAATTTTCCATTAAAAATCGATTTTTTATATTGAAAACTAAAATTGCATTTTCTAGCTAAACTAGAAGAGCTAGAGCCAAAAGGACAAAAATCTGTAATCACTGAAATTTTCCATTAAAAATCGATTTTTTATATTGAAAACTAAAATTGCAATTTCTGGCTAAACTAGAAGAGTTAGAGCCAAAAGGACAAAAATCTGTAATCACTGAAATTTTCCATTAAGAATCGATTTTTTATATTGAAAACTAAAATTGCAATTTCTGGCTAAACTAGAAGAGTTAGAGCCAAAAGGACAAAAATCTGTAATCACTGAAATTTTCCATTAAGAATCGATTTTTTATATTGAAAACTAAAATTGCAATTTCTAGCTAAACTAGAAGAGCTAGAGCCAAAAGGACAAAAATCTGTAATCACTGAAATTTTCCACTAAAAATCGATTTTTTATATCGAAAACTAAAATTGCAATTTCTGGCTAAACTAGAAGAGTTAGAGCCAAAAGGACAAAAATCTGTAATCACTGAAATTTTCCATTAAGAATCGATTTTTTATATTGAAAACTAAAATTGCAATTTCTGGCTAAACTAGAAGAGTTAGAGCCAAAAGGACAAAAATCTGTAATCACTGAAATTTTCCATTAAGAATCGATTTTTTATATTGAAAACTAAAATTGCATTTTCTAGCTAAACTAGAAGAGCTAGAGCCAAAAGGACAAAAATCTGTAATCACTGAAATTTTCCATTAAGAATCAATTTTTTATATTGAAAGCTAAAATTGCAATTTCTGGCTAAACTAGAAGAGTTAGAGCCAAAAGGACAAAAATCTGTAATCACTGAAATTTTCCACTAAAATCGATTTTTTATATTGAAAACTAGAAGAGTTAGAGCCAAAAGGACAAAAATCTGTAATCACTGAAATTTTCCACTAAAAATCGATTTTTTATATTGAAAACTAAAATTGCATTTTCTAGCTAAACTAGAAGAGCTAGATCCAAAAGGACAAAAATCTGTAATCACTGAAATTTTCCATTAAAAATCGATTTTTATATTGAAAACTAAAATTGCATTTCTAGCTAAACTAGAAGAGCTAGATCCAAAAGGACAAAAATCTGTAATCACTGAAATTTTCCATTAAGAATCGAGTTTTTATATTTTGAAATCTAAAATTGCAATTTCTGGCTAAACTAGAAGAGTTAGAGCCAAAAGGACAAAAGTCTGTAATCACTGAAATTTTCCATTAAGAATCGATTTTTTATATTGAAAACTAAAATTGCAATTTCTAGCTAAACTAGAAGAGTTAGAGCCAAAAGGACAAAAATCTGTAATCACTGAAATTTTCCATTAAGAATCGAGTTTTTATATTTGAAACTAAAATTGCAATTTCTGGCTAAACTAGAAGAGTTAGAGCCAAAAGGACAAAAATCTGTAATCACTGAAATTTTCCATTAAGAATCGATTTTTTATATTGAAAACTAAAATTGCAATTTCTAGCTAAACTAGAAGAGTTAGAGCCAAAAGGACAAAAATCTGTAATCACTGAAATTTTCCATTAAGAATCGAGTTTTTATATTGAAAACTAAAATTGCAATTTCTGGCTAAACTAGAAGAGTTAGAGCCAAAAGGACAAAAATCTGTAATCACTGAAATTTTCCATTAAAAATCGATTTTTTATATTGAAAACTAAAATTGCAATTTCTAGCTAAACTAGAAGAGCTAGAGCCAAAAGGACAAAAATCTGTAATCACTGAAATTTTCCATTAAAAATCGATTTTTTATATTGAAAACTAAAATTGCAATTTCTAGCTAAACTAGAAGAGCTAGAGCCAAAAGGACAAAAATCTGTAATCACTGAAAATTTCCACTAAAAATCGATTTTTTTATTTTGAAAACTAAAATTGCAATTTCTGGCTAAACTAGAAGAGTTAGAGCCAAAACGACAAAAATCTGTAATCACTGAAAATTTCCATTAAAAATCGATTTTTTATATTGAAAACTAAAATTGCATTTTCTGGCTAAACTAGAAGAGTTAGAGCCAAAAGGACAAAAATCTGTAATCACTGAAATTTTCCATTAAGAATCGATTTTTTATATTGAAAACTAAAATTGCAATTTCTGGCTAAACTAGAAGAGTTAGAGCCAAAATGACAAAATCTGTAATCACTGAAATTTTCCATTAAAAATCGATTTTTTATATTGAAAACTAAAATTGCAATTTCTAGCTAAACTAAAAGAGTTAGAGCCAAAAGGACAAAAATCTGTAATCACTGAAATTTCCACTAAAAATCGATTTTTTATATTGAAAACTAAAATTGCATTTTCTAGCTAAACTAGAAGAGCTAGAGCCAAAAGGACAAAAATCTGTAATCACTGAAATTTTCCATTAAGAATCGAGTTTTTATATTTGAAATCTAAAATTGCAATTTCTGGCTAAACTAGAAGAGTTAGAGCCAAAAGGACAAAAATCTGTAATCACTGAAATTTTCCATTAAGAATCGATTTTTTATATTGAAAACTAAAATTGCAATTTCTGGCTAAACTAGAAGAGTTAGAGCCAAAATGACAAAAATCTGTAATCACTGAAATTTTCCATTAAAAATCGATTTTTTATATTGAAAACTAAAATTGCAATTTCTGGCTAAACTAGAAGAGTTAGAGCCAAAAGGACAAAAATCTGTAATCACTGAAATTTCCATTAAAAATCGATTTTTTATATTGAAAACTAAAATTGCATTTTCTAGCTAAACTAGAAGAGTTAGAGCCAAAAGGACAAAAATCTGTAATCACTGAAATTTTCCACTAAAAATCGATTTTTTATATTGAAAACTAAAATTGCATTTTCTGGCTAAACTAGAAGAGTTAGAGCCAAAAGGACAAAAATCTGTAATCACTGAAATTTCACTACTAAAAATCGATTTTTTATATTGAAAACTAAAATTGCATTTTCTGGCTAAACTAGAAGAGTTAGAGCCAAAAGGACAAAAATCTGTAATCACTGAAATTTTCCACTAAAAATCGATTTTTTATATTGAAAACTAAAATTGCATTTTCTAGCTAAACTAGAAGAGTTAGAGCCAAAAGGACAAAAATCTGTAATCACTGAAATTTTCCACTAAAAATCGATTTTTTATATTGAAAACTAAAATTGCATTTTCTGGCTAAACTAGAAGAGTTAGAGCCAAAAGGACAAAAATCTGTAATCACTGAAATTTTCCATTAAAAATCGATTTTTTATATTGAAAACTAACATTCCATTTTCTAGCTAAACTAGAAGAGTTAGAGCCAAAAGGACAAAAATCTGTAATCACTGAAATTCACTACTAAAAATCGATTTTTTATATTGAAAACTAACATTCCATTTTCTAGCTAAACTAGAAGAGTTAGAGCCAAAAGGACAAAAATCTGTAATCACTGAAATTTTCCACTAAAAATCGATTTTTTATATTGAAAACTAAAATTGCATTTTCTAGCTAAACTAGAAGAGCTAGAGCCAAAAGGACAAAAATCTGTAATCACTGAAATTTTCCATTAAGAATCGAGTTTTTATATTTTGAAATCTAAAATTGCAATTTCTGGCTAAACTAGAAGAGTTAGAGCCAAAAGGACAAAAATCTGTAATCACTGAAATTTTCCATTAAAAATCGATTTTTTATATTGAAAACTAAAATTTCAATTTCTAGCTAAACTAGAAGAGCTAGAGCCAAAAGGACAAAAATCTGTAATCACTGAAATTTTCAATTAAAAATCGATTTTTTACATCGAAAACTAAAATTGCAATTTCTGGCTAAACTAGAAGAGCTGGAGCCAAAACGACAAAAATCTGTAATCACTGAAATTTTCAATTAAAAATCGATTTTTTGTATTGAAAACTAAAATTGCAATTTCTGGCTAAACAAGAAGAGCTGGAGCCAAAACGACAAAAATCTGTAATCACTGAAATTTTCAATTAAAAATCTATTTTTTATATTGATAAGTAAAATTACAATTTCTAGCTAAACTAGCAGAGCTAGAGCCAAAAAACAAAAATCTGTAATCACTGAAATTTTCTACTAAAATCGATTTTTTGTATTGAAAACTAAAATTGCAATTTCTAGCTAATCTAGAAGAGCTAGAGCCAAAGGGACAAAAATCTGTAATCACAGAAATTTTCCATTAAAAATCGATTTTTTATATTGGAAACTAAAATTGCAATTTCTAGCTAATCTAGAAGAGCTAGAGCCAAAAGGACAAAAATCTGTAATCACTGAAAATTTCCATTAAAAATCGATTTTTTACATCGAAAACTATAATTGCATTTTCTGGCAAACTAGAAAAGTTAGAGCCAAAAGGACAAAAATATGTAATCACTGAAATTTTCTACTAAAAATCGATTTTTTATATCGGAAACTAAAATTGCAATTTCTAGCTAAACTAGAAGAGCTAGAGCCAAAGGGACAAAAATCTGTAATCGCGGAAATTTTCCACTGATAATCGATTTTTTACAGAAAACTAAACTTGCAATTTCTGGCTAAACTAGAAGAGCTAGAGCCGAAAAGAAAAAAATCTGTTGTCCATTAAATTTCCCACTTTAGCTACTTTAAATATTATTTTATTTTGTTCAAGTTTTAGTTGTTAATAGAACGTGTTTGTAAAGAAATTCTATAGTGTTACTTACTGTATACTTTATTTGAGTTTTTTGTTTCGCAGTATTTATTTACCACATGTTTCACCCAAAGCAAATATTTAGGACAAAAATGCCGGTATTTCGAAATTAACGAAAAAAGCTTTTTCATTAAGCATGCGCTAAGCTTTTCATTCATAAACAATTATTCGCAAATAAATAAGCGCAGCTTGTGGCAAAAGAAATTATTTATTAAAATACCGCTTTAATGCAATAAAATCATTTAGTATTCTCGAAATCGTGGTAACTTAAACATCAAAAACGGAAGAAGAAAATATAAAGCGGAAACGGAAACATATTTAATTAAAATAAGCTTTAGACAAATACAAATTTAATACGGAGATTAAACGCAATATCCTGTATTATAATAAGAAAATAATTTCAATGTTGTTTTTAATCTATATATTTACAAACACATACATATATACATAATTACATAGACATATACGTAAAAATTATATGTGAAGTAAACAAATGCAAATTACTGTTTTCTGAATTCATGATGTTATTTTAGTTGAATGTGAAATAAAAGCGAAAATGAAATAAAAAAAAAGAAAATTAAGAATAAAATCTTTGGAAAATACAAGAAATTTAAGTGAAAAATGAAAATAGAAATAATAATTGAAATATTTAATTATTTATATGCGTTTCACTGTAATCACTGTTAATGATGATGATTAAAGGGAAATGATTTTATCTGTTGAGTGGTTCTTTTTCTGGGTGTGTAAGGACTTAAATGTTTTTTAAGTGAAATGTGAAAAAGAGTTTAATTCAAAATGGTCATTATGAAGTCTTGTTGCTTTTTTAAAAATGTATGGAATGGCAGTTTTGCTTGTGCTATTTATACGATGGTATGTGACATTAACGCTATAAATGGGATTAAAAAAATTACGTTTATTTAAGTTTTTGGTTTAATAAATAATAAAATATTGAATTTAGTATTAATTAAATGTAATAAAGTGTTAAGTAGTGAAATTGAAAAAAATCTTAACACACATTTTGATTCTTTAAAGCCTTAAATTTAAACCTTAAATTTTAAATTATATTAGAATGATATAATTATTTTGGAAATAATTCTGAAACTTTTTTAAATTTACACTTTTTTGCAAAACCTGGTTCAGGTAGTGGAATGTTACTAGAGCGAAACAAGTAAAATTGTTATAGTTGGTCATGCCCTACTATTGTTGGTTGTAAATGATTGCTTCGAAAAAATTTATGAACTGCCCTCGTATAATTTGCTATTCTTATTTATACTTATGTGAGCAATAGATTATTATGAAACTAACATTTATGTGAATTTTATAAGTCTTAAAAGGAAGAAGTTTTGACTCATATTTATCTTAATATAAGTAAATATATTTAAAATGCATATACGTATGTATTTTTATGCGATTTATGAGTTTCAAAGTGCTAAAACGCATATTTTATACTCCCAACCATCTACGGCGGTGAAGGGTAGAAAAGCAACCCGAACTATTTTGTGCGAAAAACTAAATCTTATGCCTGTTTGAATGTATACGAGGCTCAAAAAACTCCTGACAGGAAAGCTGTTAAATATTTGGAGAATGGAAATAGAAGTCAACGTTGCTGATGCTCAAGGGAATGTTGAAGAAAAGTTTAAGACCTAAAAGCAGTCAACATTTTCCAAAAAGTTCTTGGTATCGCAATATGCAGTTGCAACAAATGAAGCAAATTATTTTTGCTTAATTTTACAAATTCTATAAATGCCAAAATTTATATTTCTATTAATAAGAGATCATAATGTGTCTTATTATTTTTGGCCTGACTTGGAATTCTGTCGCTGTTGTAAACAATCCCTTGAGTACTACAAGAACAAACTGCCCGGAGCCAAAGTCAGTGGAGATATATTGGACCCTTTTTAAACGAAAATTAAAGAGCACAAAAAGGTGTCTAAACGGAAATGGACTACCGGTTCGAGCAAAATTGCAGAAAGTACTGTAAAAACGTTAGTGAAAGGGTTTCCGAAAAAGGTTTAAAAGTTATAATTAAATCGACTCAGATTTTAATTTCATGCAAGACATATTATATACACTTTATTGGAGACTTAACAAAGTTAATTTGCATTTCATTCTCTTATCTATTGATTGGTGATTGGTTGATAATGAATAAAAAACTAGAGAAGCACTTGACATCTTTTTTATTTTTTTTTTTTTTGGAAGTCATTATTTTATAATTTATTCAATGACAACGTTTTCCTGGAATAAAATTTTGCAAACAAAAAGTTCACCATGAGATGAAAACATAGAAAGTGTGTGATTTTCTTTTGTTTTATTCATTATAAATTCACAATAATTGATAAAAACAACAAAAACTCTTGTCAGTTTTTTATGTTTTTAATGAACAAACACGTTTATTTATTAACGTTATTTTCCTAGAAATACAAAAATGATTTTAGTGTAGTAATTTTACTATAAAGATTTTATTTAAAATGCAATAAATTTTTAAACTAAACTAAATAACTAAAGATAAAAGGCGTATGAGTTATATAATTTGAATATATTAAGTATACGCACCACAGTGTGTTCAATTGGTTTATTTTAGAAATAATGATGTAACTTTGAAACTAAATATCACACGAGTAGAAGTGATGTGTTTTCAAGTTGATTTGGAGAAGTACAAGCCCTTATCTGGTGAAGATAATTAATTAGAGGTTTGAACTGAATATTTAGCCGAGTATATCGGAGATTAAATTTTGTCAATAGTTAAAAAAATAAACTTCAGATTAATATTATATTATTTTTCTTCTGAATCATAAAAATCTATATAAAATCATTTTATATAAATTAAATGTTCATTATTTGGAAGCATTTTTCAATATTAAAGTTACATAAAATTCGTCATAAATTCATCTCTTTTTTTTAATTTTTTCGTAATCCAAGTATAATCCTGTTGACAATATATTGACATAATTAATTTCATATTGAAATTTCTATTTAATACTCATTGTTCGGTTACTTATTCTACTCATTTAACTCAATTTGGATTTAAATACAAATTTGTTGACACATATTAATTATTGTGGATTATAATTATAAAGTAATTATAATTATGTATGTTTTTGAGATATGAATAACCATGAACTTTAAATGTACAAAACCTGAAATACTGTGACATTTAAATAATATCCATATAATAAGATCATCAATCAATATTAATAATCAAACAATAATATAATTTGAAATGAACATTGTAGCTGAACAACACCGATTTCGCTGAAATTTGTGTATTGAAATGTTAAAATGATTTCAACGTGAATTTTTATTTATATATTAACAGACAGATTGTCATGCATGAGATAAATAATGAAGGTGAAAGTAAGTGTTGTTTTTATAAACCCTTGAATTATGGTCGTGTTTCATGGCATTATCCTTACAGTAAATTTAAAGGTTTTCTAAAAACGCCATGAAGTTTCTTGGATCAATAACATTGATTTGGTCTAAGTGCTACATGTAGTTTGAATTTATTATTTTTAGTGCCCTGATAGAGATTCCTTAACATGGAACTAGTAAAATTTAAAATCTGAGTCATCCAACTTTAAATGTTTACCACATTTCCTGAAATTAGTTTAAAACTTGTACATCTCCAAATCGCTGAAAAGTATTGAGCAATAAATATATACTATTTCATTGAAATATATGTAACATAAAATGGAAATAAATGGACAACGCACACATTTTGCTGGAAGGAAAATATTTTTCTACATAAAAGTTTTTATCAAAATTTTTGTCTAAGAAAAATAATTACCGCAAAAATAATATTATGTACATAATAAAGTAATAAAGCTAAATTTAATTTAAACAAGTAAGAATGCTATATTCGGCTATGCCGAATCTTCAATACTCTCCACCAAAAATGCTAAAGAAATAAGTAAATTATGTTTCGTATATGTAAAATATACGCACTTACAAACTCTCATATACACCATCAAAAAAACCTTAATTTGTCATAAAATTAGTTATATTTTTTGGTATAACTTTTTCTACTAAACCGGTTTTGATAATGGTAATTTTTTATTTTTTGATATTATTAATTATATTAATTTTATTCTAATTTGTCTATTTATAATTGATAAATTTACGAAAGTTCTTTCACTTTAATTTAATTTGTAACATCGATTTTTTGATTTTAAATAGGAAATTATATTAAATACTCAAGCCAAATTTCATGGAGCTCTGTCAATTATTGCGGATGTTAACGTGCCAACAACAGACAGATGAATAGACAGACGGACAGATATACGGACATGACTAAATTGATTCAAATTTTGATGTGATGTAAGAATATTTCTACATTATGGGGTCTTGGATGATCCCTCCTTAGCGTTACACATGGAATAACAAAGTTAATATACCCTTCACTTGTGGTGGTGAAGAGTATAAAAAGTATATTTATTTTATTTTTTTTTTTTGCTATAATTTTTAGTTTTTTATATTTGGCTTTAAATAAAATCTTTAGAAATAAAGTTATAATCTATTAATATCTGTATAAATTGTAATACAGAATTCCCACTTTTGGATTTCAAATTAACCAATTTTCTGATTCGGGAAAAAATATTTCTAATATTGAATAAAATTCAGTAAATTAATTACTCGGTGTTTATAAACAGTTCGGATTTTAAGGCCAATTTTTTGGAAAAAGATGGAAAAGTAATTGATTTTTTAACAAGTAAAAATGCTTTATTCTGCTTTATAGAATCTTCTATACCCTCCACGACAAAGGAGTGTAAAGTAAATACATTATGTTTTGTACATACACACTCACACATACACTCACAAACGTATAGAACATATACAAATTTTTTTAAATAAAACGCTGGAGCACTTAAAATTAGTTATAACATTCTTTTTTGTTTTTAATTACTTTTGCAAAGTTTGTAGACTTGACGCATACTTAATATTATTGAAATTGAATAATATTACTCATACGCATTTATGTTTTTGCTGGAATTAAGAAGAACTTATATGGAAACTATAATTAATTGTGTAATTAAAAAATACTTATATTTAAGTAATCTTTATATAAGTTGTAGGTAAATAATAGACTTAAGATCATCAATCACATAATGTTCCATCTTTGGTTTTAAAGAATATTTGTATCCTTCCGTCCGATGATGGCTATTTAAACCGAAATGATAAATTTTTGTGATCCATTCCCATGTAGAATATGCCTCATAATTTTACAATTTATTTCAAAATCATTCAATATTTCTAAAGTTGAATAATTATTTACAAATCCGCTTTGAGGCAACTTTGCGCTTTTAATATTCAAAGTCTTCCCAAAATTATTTTATATCGTTTTCTATCTAAATGATGTTCTATATTAATTGACATTTGATTCTAAATATGTTCAACAACATCTTAGACAGTTTTTTTATACTCTCAACCAGCATACATATTCTTGCATCAAAATTTTAATCGGCTTAGTTGTGTTCGTCTTTCTGCCCATTTGCTGGAAACATTTTCACATGCACAATAATGATCTGGTTATCACGAAATTTGATGTGGGTGTTGTCATATATATATATATATATATATATATATATATATATATATATATATATATATATATGTCATATATATATATATATATATATATATATATATATATATTATATATATATATATATATGTCATATATATATATATGTCATATATATATATATATATATATATATATATATATATATATATATATATATATAATATATATATATATATATATATATATATATATATATATATAATATATATATATATATATATATATATATATATATATATATATATATATATATATATATATATATATATATGGGGTCTGAGGTAATTGACAGAATTCAATGAAATTTGGCCTGAGTAGTACCGATATTTGAAGCAACTTCAAAGCTCAAGCAAAAAACTTTCGAAGAATTGTCAATTATAAATGAAATTTTACCCTAATATTAATATTTAAAAAATTATTAAAATCGGTTCAGTATAAAAGTTATAGCTAAAAATATAACCAATCTATGACTCATTAAGTGTTCCTGTGTTTTATTAAGAAAAACTTGTATATATTGTATACGTTTTTGAATGTATGTGTGATTGTATATATATGAAATATAACGCATCTGCTTCACATACATTTGTGGAGGGTGTTGAAGATTCGGTATAGTCGAATATATTACTCATAATTGTTTCATCATTAACTAAAATGCGTAGAAAATAATTAATTAGAAGAACTATAAAAGTATAAAAGCGAAAGACAATAAAAATGTACGCATTTAATGTTAACATTAAGTTCATAAAAGTCTAATTAAAATATATATTAATTCTTAGAAATATTGTCCAGTATTAAGAGTTAAAGTTTGAAAATAGTACCTATTAAAATTAGCTGGTCTAGACATGAGATAATATTACAAATACATATGAATTTGTTATTTAATATTTTGTAAACGGTTGTATTTCCATAATGAATACATTGATTTGTTTATACCCTTCACCTGACTAGGTCAGATGGGTATATATAAGTTTGTCATTCCGTTTGTAATTTCCACAATTTTCGACTTATAAAAGTATATATATTCCGGATCGGTATGAAAAAAAATTGATTGAACTATGTCCGTCCGTCTAGTTTACAAAACCGACCATTAGTGGACATATGTAATATGTATATCAAACGATTGAAAATGTTTTCGAGAATTATTCTATTAATATCCTGGGAAATTGGTTCATAAGTGGGGCAGATTGTAATAAAAAACAAAAGGTATCTCAAACTTTTTTCTGATTTGGTCTATTTTTTTAAGAATCTATAATATTTGGAGACTAAATTTTTACAACTAGATTTCATTTAATGCCTGAGTTATAGGCAAAAACACATTTTCCGATATTGGGAGCCCCCTATGAGACCTATGGACTGATTGATTACAAATTTTCTTTCTTTAAAAATTGAATACCTATAATTGTCTCATGTGGTTTTTGTTTATAACAAGTCGGGGTATTGTGCGTTTGTGCTGATATTTGTATCATACAGAAAAAATGGTGCTATCAATTTCTGAGTCTGTCTGTCCGGCTAGCTGTCCATGTAAACGTTGTAAACAATCTAAAGGTCGCAACTTTTGGAAATATTTCATTAAAATTTGGTTCTTATTAGTTTGACCTTACGATGAAGCCTGTTGAATTTCGCCACATTCGGTCCAATATTTCAGTTACCTCCTGTGCAAATGTTCTTTCCGGAATGGGCTTAAATGGCCATAAAGGACATAAAAGTCCTAAATATAAAGTGATTAAACGAAATTTGACACAAGTAAGTCTTATAATAATATAAAAGGATGTGCCAAAATATTTGAGGGTCGTTCCATTATTTCCATAGGTCGCATACAAATCCCCTTTCAAAAAAAATTCAAAGAAACGTGAGTGTTGTAGTAATAATTGGTCAGATTAAGAGAAATATAAACAAAAATCGATGTTGCAAAATATGCGAGGGCCAGTTCATATTTTTGTAGCTACCATATAACCCACCAGAGAAATAATTCATTACTAATTGAATATTTTGTACATTTGACTGTAAATATATACAGTCAAATGTACAAAATAGTTAAAATTTTATCAAATTTTTTTTGACATAAAATTTTATCAAATTTTTTGATATAAAAACAATTAAAAATGTTATAGTCGGCCAAGACCGACTATTTATTACCCTACACCATATTGTAGGTTGAAATGATAGTATGAAAATTTTTTGAACGGTCCTCGTTCAATTTGCATTTTTTGTTTGTGCTGAAGTGTGCAATAGATTATTATGAAACTAATATTTATGTGAAATTAATTCATTCATATGGGTCTATATAAGAGTATGTTTTTCTGAAGAGTAATGGACCTATTTTGTATAATTTCGCATACCGTTATTGCTTATATTTACCTTAATAATTGAAATGGGGTTGTATGAGAATTTAAAATAATGGACCGAGCCTCGTATAACTTAAGTACATCATTTTAGAATATCAAAACTTATTTTTACAAAATTTGTTTAAAATTGTTTTATATTAATAATTTTATGGGCAAAAAATTGCGGTAGAACATTTGTATATTGTATTTCAATGACATCGTCCAAAATAATATTATGCCAAATTTAATTAAGATATGATTTTGAGTTGAACAGTATACTTAAAAACGGTTTTAGCAATATTTTTGGTGTAGAGTATAACAAACCAAACTCATATCAGTTATGATACAACTATTCCAATTTTTCATTGTTAATTTTTAATATATAATCATTATTCCTATAAATTAATAACAACCAAGCAAAAACATAATAACCGGGTTTTTAACATAAAACCGTACTCGAAAACAGTTTTATTTTGAAAAGCCTTTTTTTGAAATGGAAATAATGCATACAAAAAATCGACATTTGTCGAAACCGGACATGTCATGTTTTTAAAACGTTGCCAATAACGATCCATTTGAAAAAAACATTTTTCTTTAACTACAAATTTATAATTAAACATTTCGAAATATCAAATTAAATTTAAATCACATATTAAGATTATATTTCCCTATATTCAATAGAAAAATAAATAATCAATATATTATATACCTTAAATCCCATTCTTGTATTATTTATAAGAATAAAGATTAATTGGAATTTAATTTTAATAATTCACCTGAATTTGAGAATAAATATTTATTTGATTTCACACAAATTGGAATCCATATTTAACATAATTTTTTATTAAATCCCGTTTTATTTATTCAGAGAAACAAATTAAATATATATATTTTTGCGATTCTCGGTAAATCAATCATTTTTCCTATTTCTAAATTGTTCTTCCACTTAATATCTCATCATTTGTATCTTTATTATTTGTATTTTTCTTTCAATTCCTTTCTATTCATCATAAAGAGAGAAAGATGAACAAGAATTTAAACTTTTAAATAAATTTCTGTAATTATTTATTTCTCATTTCAGATTTACTTTGCTTTCTCCAGTTTAATTTACTAATTTACGTAAAAGATGAATGGATTATTTGGTGGTAGAAGTCCCACTCCCAAGGAAGACCATAAT
>PYHX02000413.1:49728373-49757672 GCA_004302925.2 Cochliomyia hominivorax
TAGAAGAGCTAGAGCCAAAAGGACAAAAATCTGTAATCACTGAAATTTTCCATTAAGAATCGAGTTTTTATTATTTTGAAAACTAAAATTGCAATTTCTGGCTAAACTAGAAGAGTTTAGAGCCAAAAGGACAAAAATCTGTAATCACTGAAATTTTCCATTAAGAATCGATTTTTTATATTGAAAACTAAAATTGCATTTTCTAGCTAAACTAGAAGAGCTAAGCCAAAGGACAAAAAATCTGTAATCACTGAATTTTCCCACTAAAAATCGATTTTTTAATCGAAAACTAAAATTTGCAATTTCTGGCTAAACTAGAAGAGTTAGAGCCAAAAGGACAAAAATCTGTAATATTGAAATTTTCCAATTAAGAATCAATTTTTTATATTGAAACTAAAATTGCAATTTCTGGCTAAACTAGAAGAGTTAGAGCCAAAAGGACAAAAATCTGTAATCAACTGAAATTTTCCACTAAAAATCGATTTTTTTATATTGAAACTAGAAGAGTTAGAGCCAAAAGGACAAAAATCTGTAATCACTGAATTTTCCACTAAAAATCGATTTTTTATATTGAAAACTAAAATTGCATTTTCTAGCTAAACTAGAAGAGCTAGATCCAAAAGGACAAAATCTGTAATCACTGAAATTTTCCATTAAAAATCGAGTTTTTATATTTGAAATCTAAAATTGCAATTCTGGCCTAAACTAGAAGAGTTAGAGGCCAAAAGGACAAAACCTGTAATCACTGACCAAATTTTCCATTAAGAATCGATTTATTTATATTGAAAACTAAAATTGCAATTTTAGCTAATACTAGAAGAGTTAGAGCCAAAGGACCAAAAATCTGTATCACTGTAATCACTGAATTTTCCATTAAGAATCGAGTTTTTATATTTTGAATCCTAAAATTGCATTCTGGCTAACTAGAAGAGTTAGAGCCAAAGGACAAAAATCTGTATCACTAAAATTTTCCATTAAGAATCGATTTTTTATATGAAAACTAAAATTGGCAATTTCTAGCTAAACTTAGAAGAGTTAGGAGCCCAAAAGGACAAAAATCGTAATCCACTGAATTTTCCATTAGAATCGAGTTTTATATTTGAAATCTAAAATTGCAATTTCTGGCTAACTAGAAGAGGTTAGAGCCAAAAGGACAAAAATCTGTAATCACTGAAATTTTCCATTAAAAATCGATTTTTTATATTGAAAACTAAAATTGCATTTCCTAGCTAAACTAGAAGAGTTAGAGCCAAAAGGACAAAATCTGTAATCACTGAAATTTTCCATTAAGAATCGAGTTTTTATATTGAAAACTAAAATTGGAAATTTCTAGCTAAACTAAAAGAGCTAGAGCCAAAGGACAAAATCTGTAATCACTGAAATTTCCACTAAAAATCTGTTTTTTTTTTTTGAAAACTAAAATTGCAATTTCTGGCTAAACTAGAAAAGTTAGAGCCAAAACGACAAAAATCTGTAATCACTGAAATTTTCCATTAAGAATCGATTTTTATATTGAAACTAAAATTGCAATTTCTGGCTAAACTAGAAGAGTTTAGAGCCAAAATGACAAAATCTGTAATCACTGAAAATTTTCCATTAAAAAATCGATTTTTTATATTGAAAACTAAAATTGCAATTTCTAGCTAAACTAAAAGAGTTAGAGGCCAAAAGGACAAAAATCTGTAATCACTGAAATTCACTACTAAAAATCGATTTTTTATATTGAAAACTAAAATTGCATTTTCTAGCTAACTAGAAGAGCTAGAGCCAAAAGGACAAAAATCTGTAATTCACTGAAATTTTCCATTAAGAATCGAGTTTTTATATTTGAAATCTAAAATTGCAATTTCTGGCTAAACTAGAAGAGTTAGAGCCAAAATGACAAAATCTGTAATCACTGAAATTTCCATTAAAAATCGATTTTTTATATTGAAAACTAAAATTGCAATTTCTGGCTAAACTAGAAGAGTTAGAGCCAAAAGGACAAAAATCTGTAATCACTGAAAATTTCCATTAAAAATCGATTTTTTATATTGAAAACTAACATTCCATTTTCTAGCTAAACTAGAAGAGCTAGAGCCAAAAGGACAAAAATCTGTAATCACTGAAATTTTCAATTAAAAATCGATTTTTTACATCGAAAACTAAAATTGCAATTTCTGGCTAAACTAGAAGAGCTGGAGCCAAGAGGACAAAATCTGTAATCACTGAAATTTTCCATTAAAAATCGATTTTTTGTATTGAAAACTAAAATTGCAATTTCTGGCTAAACAAGAAGAGCTGGAGCCAAAACGACAAAAATCTGTAATCACTGAAAATTTTCAATTAAAAATCTATTTTTTATATTGATAAGTAAAATTACAATTTCTAGCTAAACTAGCAGAGCTAGAGCCAAAAACAAAAAATCTGTAATCACTGAAATTTTCTACTAAAATCGATTTTTGTATTGAAAACTAAAATTGCAATTTCTAGCTAAACTAGAAGAGCTAGAGCCAAAAGGACAAAAATCTGTAATCACAGAAATTTTCCATTAAAAATCGATTTTTTATATTGAAAACTAAAATTGCAATTTCTAGCTAATCTAGAAGAGCTAGAGCCAAAAGGACAAAAATCTGTAATCACTGAAAATTTCCATTAAAAATCGATTTTTTACATCGAAAACTATAATTGCATTTTCTGGCAAACTAGAAAAGTTAGAGCCAAAAGGACAAAAATCTGTAATCACTGAAATTTTCTACTAAAAATCGATTTTTTATATCGGAAACTAAAATTGCAATTTCTAGCTAAACTAGAAGAGCTAGAGCCAAAGGGACAAAAATCTGTAATCGCGGAAATTTTCCACTGATAATCGATTTTTTACAGAAAACTAAACTTGCAATTTCTGGCTAAACTAGAAGAGCTAGAGCCGAAAAGAAAAAAATCTGTTGTCCATTAAATTTCCCACTTTAGCTACTTTAAATATTATTTTATTTTGTTCAAGTTTTAGTTGTTAATAGAACGTGTTTGTAAAGAAATTCTATAGTGTTACTTACTGTATACTTTATTTGAGTTTTTTGTTTCGCAGTATTTATTTACCACATGTTTCACCCAAAGCAAATATTTAGGACAAAAATGCCGGTATTTCGAAATTAACGAAAAAAGCTTTTTCATTAAGCATGCGCTAAGCTTTTCATTCATAAACAATTATTCGCAAATAAATAAGCGCAGCTTGTGGCAAAAGAAATTATTTATTAAAATACCGCTTTAATGCAATAAAATCATTTAGTATTCTCGAAATCGTGGTAACTTAAACATCAAAAACGGAAGAAGAAAATATAAAGCGGAAACGGAAACATATTTAATTAAAATAAGCTTTAGACAAATACAAATTTAATACGGAGATTAAACGCAATATCCTGTATTATAATAAGAAAATAATTTCAATGTTGTTTTTAATCTATATATTTACAAACACATACATATATACATAATTACATAGACATATACGTAAAAATTATATGTGAAGTAAACAAATGCAAATTACTGTTTTCTGAATTCATGATGTTATTTTAGTTGAATGTGAAATAAAAGCGAAAATGAAATAAAAAAAAGAAAATTAAGAATAAAATCTTTGGAAAATACAAGAAATTTAAGTGAAAAATGAAAATAGAAATAATAATTGAAATATTTAATTATTTATATGCGTTTCACTGTAATCACTGTTAATGATGATGATTAAAGGGAAATGATTTTATCTGTTGAGTGGTTCTTTTTCTGGGTGTGTAAGGACTTAAATGTTTTTTAAGTGAAATGTGAAAAAGAGTTTAATTCAAAATGGTCATTATGAAGTCTTGTTGCTTTTTTAAAAATGTATGGAATGGCAGTTTTGCTTGTGCTATTTATACGATGGTATGTGACATTAACGCTATAAATGGGATTAAAAAAATTACGTTTATTTAAGTTTTTGGTTTAATAAATAATAAAATATTGAATTTAGTATTAATTAAATGTAATAAAGTGTTAAGTAGTGAAATTGAAAAAAATCTTAACACACATTTTGATTCTTTAAAGCCTTAAATTTAAACCTTAAATTTTAAATTATATTAGAATGATATAATTATTTTGGAAATAATTCTGAAACTTTTTTAAATTTACACTTTTTTGCAAAACCTAGTTCAGGTAGTGGAATGTTACTAGAGCGAAACAAGTAAAATTGTTATAGTTGGTCATGCCCTACTATTGTTGGTTGTAAATGATTGCTTCGAAAAAATTTATGAACTGCCCTCGTATAATTTGCTATTCTTATTTATACTTATGTGAGCAATAGATTATTATGAAACTAACATTTATGTGAATTTTATAAGTCTTAAAAGGAAGAAGTTTTGACTCATATTTATCTTAATATAAGTAAATATATTTTAAAATGCATATACGTATGTATTTTTATGCGATTTATGAGTTTCAAAGTGCTAAAAACGCATATTTTATACTCCCAACCATCTACGGCGGTGAAGGGTAGAAAAGCAACCCGAACTATTTTGTGCGAAAAACTAAATCTTATGCCTGTTTGAATGTATACGAGGCTCAAAAAACTCCTGACAGGAAAGCTGTTAAATATTTGGAGAATGGAAATAGAAGTCAACGTTGCTGATGCTCAAGGGAATGTTGAAGAAAAGTTTAAGACCTAAAAGCAGTCAACATTTTCCAAAAAGTTCTTGGTATCGCAATATGCAGTTGCAACAAATGAAGCAAATTATTTTTGCTTAATTTTACAAATTCTATAAATGCCAAAATTTATATTTCTATTAATAAGAGATCATAATGTGTCTTATTATTTTTGGCCTGACTTGGAAATCTGTCACTGTTGTAAACAATCCCTTTAGTACTACAAGAACAAACTGCTCGAGCCAAAGCCAGTGGAAATATATGAAAAGGGTTCAAAAGTTATAACTTAATCGGCTCAGATTTTTAATTTCATGCAAGACATATTATATATACTTTATTGGAGACTTAACAAAGTTAATTTGCATTTCATTCTCTTATCTATTGATTGGTGATTGGTTGATAATGAATAAAAATCTAGAGAAGCACTTGACATCTTTTTTATTTTTTTTTTGGAATTCATTATTTTATAATTTGTTCAATGACAACGTTTTCCTGGAATAAAATTTTGCAAACAAAAAGTTCACCATGAAATGAAAACATAGAAAGTGTGTGATTTTCTTTTGTTTTATTCATTATAAATTCACAATAATTGATAAAAACAACAAAAACTCTTGTCAGTTTTTTATGTTTTTAATGAACAAACACGTTTATTTATTAACGTTATTTTCCTAGAAATACAAAAATGATTTTAGTGTAGTAATTTTGCTATAAAGATTTTATTTAAAATACAATAAATTTATTAAATGTCATAACTAAAGACAAAAGGCGTATGAGTTATATAATTTGAATATATTAAGTATACGCTCCACAGTGTGTTCAATTGGTTTATTTTAGAAATAATGATGTAACTTTGAAACTAAATATCACACGAGTAGAAGTGAGGTGTTTTCAAGTTGATTTGGAGGAGTACAAGCCCTTATCTGGTGAAGATAATTAATTTGAGGTTTGAATTGGATATTTAGCCGAGTATATCGAAGATTAAATTTTGTCAATAGTTAAAAAAATAAACTTCAGATTAATATACCGGACTCATTTTTATAAGATTATTGCAACAATATTATTTTTCTTCTGAATCATAAAAATCTATATAAGATCATTTGTGTAAATTAAATGTTCATTATTTGGAAGCATTTGTCAATATTAACGTTACATAATATTCCTCTTAAATTCATCTCTTTTTTTACATTTTTTTCGTAATACAAGTATAATCCTGTTGACAATATATTGACATAATTAATTTCATATTGAAATTTTTACTTAATACTCATTGTTCGGTTACCTATTCTACTCATTTAACTCAATTTGGATTTAAATACAAATTTGTTGACACATATTAATTATTGTGGATTATAATTATAAAGTAATTATAATTATGTATGTTTTTGAGATATGAATAACCATGAACTTTAAATGTACAAAACCTGAAATACTGTGACATTTAAATAATATCCATATAATAAGATCATCAATCAATATTAATAATCAAACAATAATATAATTTAAATGAACATTGTAGCTGAACAACACCGATTTCGCTGAAATTTGTGTATTGAAATGTTAAAATGATTTCAACGTGAATTTTTATTTATATATTAACAGACAGATTGTCATGCATGAGATAAATAATGAAGGTGAAAGTAGGTGTTGTTTTTATAAACCCTTGAATTATGGTCGTGTTTCATGGCATTATCCTTACAGTAAATTTAAAGGTTTTCTAAAAACGCCATGAAGTTTCTTGGATCAATAACATTGATTTGGTCTAAGTACTACATGTAGTTTGAATTTATTATTTTTAGTGCCCTGATAGAGATTCCTTAATATGGAGCTAGAAAAATTTAAAATCTGAGTCATCCAACTTTAAATGTTTACCACATTTCCTGAAATTTGTTAAAAACTTGTACATCTCCAAGTCGCTGAAAAGTATTGAGCAATAAATATATACTATTTCATTGAAATATATGTAACATAAAATGGAAATAAATGGACAACGCACACATTTTGCTGGAGGGACCAAGTTCATTAAGTGTTAGTAGCGTAAATATTTTTCTACATAAAAGTTTTTATCAAAATTTTTGTCTAAGAAAAGTAATTACCGCAAAAATAATATTATGTACATAATAAAGTAATAAAGCTAAATTTAATTTAAACAAGTAAGAATGCTATATTCGGCTATGCCGAATCTTTAATACTCTCTACCAAAAATGCTAAAGAAATAAGTAAATTATGTTTCGTTTATGTAAAATAAACGCACTTACAAACTCTCATATACACCATCAAAAAAACCTTAATTTGTCATAAAATTAGTTATATTTTTTTTTTTTCTACTAAACCGGTTTTGATAATGTTAATTTTTTATTTTTTGATATTATTAATTATATTAATTTTACTCTAATTTGTCTATTTATAATTGATAAATTTACGAATGTTCTTTCACTTTAATTTAATTTGTAACATCGATTTTTCTGATTTTAAATAGGAAATTATATTAAATACTCAAGCCAAATTTCATGGAGCTCTGTCAATTATTGCGGATGTTAACGTGCCAACAACAGACAGATGAACAGACAGACGGACAGATATACGGACATGACTAAATCGACTCAAATTTTTATGTGATGTAAGAATATTTCTACATTATGGGGTCTTGGATGATCTCTCCTTAGCGTTACACATGGAATGACAAAGTTAATATACCCTTCACTTGTGGTGGTGAAGAGTATAAAAAGTAAATTTATTTATTTTTTTTTTTTTGGATTCAAATTAACCAATTTTCTGATTCGGGAAAAAATATTTTTAATATTGAATAAAATTCAGTAAATTAATCACTCAGTGCTTATAAGCAGTTCGGATTTTAAGGCCAATTTTTTGGAAAAAGATGGAAAAGTAATTGATTTTTTAACAAGTAAAAATGCTTTATTCTGCTTTATAGAATCTTCTATACCCTCCACGACAAAGGAGTGTAAAGTAAATACATTATGTTTTGTACATACACACTCACACATACACTCACAAACGTATAGAACATATACAATTTTTTTTAAGTATAACGCTGGAGCACTTAAAATTAGTTATAACATTCTTTTTTGTTTTTAATTACTTTTGCAAAGTTTGTAGACTTGACGCATATTTAATATTATTGATATTGAATAATATTAGTCATACGCATTTATGTTTTTGCTGGAATTAAGAATAACTTATATGGAAACTATAATTAATTGTGTAATTAAAAAATACTTATATTTAAGTAATCTTTATATAAGTTGTAGGTAAATAATAGACTTAAGATCATCAATCACATAATGTTCCATCTTTGGTTTTAAAGAATATTTGTATCCTTCCGTCCGATGATGGCTATTTAAACCGAAATGATAAATTTTTGTGATCCATTCCCATGTAGAATATGCCTCATAATTTTACAATTTATTTCAAAATCATTCAATATTTCTAAAGTTGAATAATTATTTACAAATCCGCTTTGAGGCAACTTTGCGCTTTTAATATTCAAAGTCTTCCCAAAATTATTTTTATATCGTTTTCTATCTAAATGATGTTCTATATTAATTGACATTTGATTCTAAATATGTTCAACAACATCTTAGACAGTTTTTTTATACTCTCAACCAGCATACATATTCTTGCATCAAAATTTTAATCGGTTTAGTTGTGTTCGTCTGTCTGCCCATTTGCTGGAAACATTTTCACATGCACAATAATGATCTGGTTATCACGAAATTTGATGTGGGTGTTTGTCAAGTTCCCTTCACTTTAAAAAAATTAGAAATTTGGAAATGGGATTTTAAGCTAATAAACTCTTTAATAAAAACCAATTTTATTTTCCAATAAAACATTGATTAAAGAAAAAATTAATGAATATATCCTTCTTTGGTACCTACTTTCCGTAGCTTGTCACACATTTGAGTTACAAATTTTAACAATATCAACTTTTTACTACAACTGCCATACATGCTGATAAATTTCTTTTTGTGGATTTCACCTTTATTTTCTTTCATAATTTTAAAACGTACTTCTATTTGGTACTAATTTTAATCAAAATTAGAACAAGAAATAATTGAAAAAACCCAATAAATTTCGAATAAAGTTGTTACAAATAGCATGAGTCACATCTGAATATGGCAGGACCCAATGATCACATTCTCAATTAACTAAATTTGTATTAATCTACTTATTTATAAATGTCCACTTCTAATATTAGCATATAAATTAATTTTGTACTTTTATGGAAAAATCCTTAATAGAGTTTGTAATTCTCATTTATATTTTTACATCTAAATAAAACATGCAGTCAATAATGAACAAATTTATAAAATGCTTACGGTTCATTTTTCTACATATTTGAATTAGTTTCCCTTCCTCTTTCCAGAAAAAAATTAAACAGAGTTAAAACATCAATCTACATATCAGTTACATTGGTTTGTGTATGTATTCATATGTTATTATGATATCGAGTAACAAAAGTTTTTAGTTACAAAATGTTGGCAAAAGAAAATCTAAATTTTCTTAAATTTTAAAAAAATATTTTCTCACAATAAATTTGAAAGGAAAAATATTGATTTATGGATTATATTTTTACCAAAAATTTATGAAAAATTTTAATCCTAAATGATTCTTTAAAAATTTGATTATCACTCTTTAAAAATTGTGGTTATAACATCGAATTCTATCGTTTAGCCTTGTTATTTATATGCCGAAGTTTTTATTTTAATTTGAATTTCAAATTAATTCGTTGAAATAAATTTTTATATGTTTTTATGCCCTGCAGTGGTGAAGAGGGTTTAATATACTCTCTTTGTCATCCCGTGTGGAATGCTAAGAAGGAATTATGTCTGACCCCATACTGTATATATATATATATATATATATATATATATATATATATATATATATATATATATATATATATATATATATATATATATATATATATATATATGTATATATATATATATATATATATATATATATATATATATATATATATATATATATATATATATATATATATATATATATATATATATATATATATATATATATATATATGGGGTCTGAGGTAATTGACAGAATTCAATGAAATTTGGCCTGAGTAGTTGTTATGGTCTTCAAAAGTTTCTTATTTAAAACCAATTATTCAGTTCAAGAGAATAAAATTTAAAATTATAAATCGACATTTTAGAATGTTTGTGTACTTCATTATCGTTCAAAAAATTATCAAAATCGATTTAGATGAAAAAAAGTTGTTATAACTTTAACAACTAATTTTATGGCTCATTAGATATTCTTGTGCTTTATTTAAGAAAAACATTAATTTATTGTATACGTTTGCGAGTGTGAAAGTGTATGTACGAAAAATAGGGTACTTACTTCACGCGAATTTATCGTGGAGGGTATTAAAGATTTGACATAGCTGTATATAGCATTCTTATTTGTTATAACTTCCACCACCACAAGTATAAAGAATGTATATTTATGAGCGATTTAGCCATGTCCGCCATGCATCCAAAATAATTGACAGAGCTTAATGAAATTTCGCTTGGGCATTATTATAGTCCTAAGAATTTTTCTATTTAAAACTATCTAAATCGGTTCAGTTTTTTTTAAAGATAAAGACCGATATCTGAAGCAACTTCAAAGCTCAAGCAAAAAACTTTCGAAGAATTGTCAATTATAAATGAAATTTTACCCTAATATTAATATTTAAAAAATTATTAAAATCGGTTCAGTATAAAAAGTTATAGCTAAAAATATAACCAATTTTATGACTCATTAAGTGTTCCTGTGTTTTATTTAAGAAAAACTTGTATATATTGTATACGTTTTTGAATGTATGTGTGATTGTATATATATGAAATATAACGCATCTGCTTCACATACATTTGTGGAGGGTGTTGAAGATTCGGCATAGTCGAATATATTACTCATAATTGTTTCATCATTAACTAAAATGCGTAGAAAATAATTAATTAGAAAACTATAAAAGTATAAAAGCGAAAGACAATAAAAATGTACGCATTTAATGTTAACATTAAGTTCATAAAAGTCTAATTAAAATATATATTAATTCTTAGAAATATTGTCCAGTATTAAGAGTTAAAGTTTGAAAATAGTACCTATTAAAATTAGCTGGTCTAGACATGAGATAATATTACAAATACATATGAATTTGTTATTTAATATTTTGTAAACGGTTGTATTTCCATAATGAATAAATTTATTTGTTTATACCCTTCACCTGACTGGGTCAGAAGGGTATATATAAGTTTGTCATTCCGTTTGTAATTTCCACAATTTTCGACTTATAAAAGTATATATATTCCGGATCGGTATGAAAAAAGAAATTGATTGAACTATGTCCGTCCGTCTAGTTTACAAAACCGACCATTAGTGGACATATGTAATATGTATATCAAACGATTGAAAATGTTTACGAGAATTTTTCTATTGATATCCTGGGAAATTGGTTCATAAGTGGGGCAGATTTTAATAAGAAACAAAAGGTATCTCAAACTTTTTTCTGATTTGGTCTATTTTTTTAAGAATCTATAATATTTGGAGACTAAATTTTTTTACAACTAGATTTCATTTAATGCCTGAGTTATAGGCAAAAACACATTTTCCGATATTGGGAGCCCCCTATGAGACCTATGGACTGATTGATTACAAATTTTCTTTCTTTAAAAATTGAATACCTATAATTGTCTCATGTGGTTTTTGTTTATAACAAGTAGGGATATTGTGCGTTTGTGCAGATATTTGTATCATACAGAAAAAATGGTGCTATCAATTTCTGAGTCTGTCTGTCCGGCTAGCTGTCCATGTAAACGTTGTAAACAATCTAAAGGTCGCAACTTTTGGAAATATTTCATTAAAATTTGGTTTTATTAGTTTGACCTTACGATGAAGCCTGTTGAATTTCGCCACATTCGGTCCAATATTTCAGGTACCTCCCGTGCAAATGTTCTTTCCGGAATGGGCTTAAATGGCCATAAAGGACATAAAAGTCCTAAATATAAAGTGATTTAAACGAAATTTGACACAAGTAAGTCTTATAATAATATAAAAGGATGTGCCAAAATATTTGAGGGTCGTTCCATTATTTCTCATATTTCGCATACAAATCCCCTTTCAAATGTCTTTTTTAAGGGTATGGGACCTCTATAAAATAATCATAACCAATTTCAAAAGACACCGTCCGAAAATAATATAATGCCAAATTTAATTAAGATATGATTCTGAGTCGAACAGTATACTTAAAAGTGGTGGTAGCAATATTTTGGTGTAGGGTATAACAAACCAAACACATATTAGTTATGATACAACTATTCCATATAAAGGTTATTTCCCGGTTTACATTTTTCATTGTTAATTTTTAATATATAATCATTATTCCTATAAATTAATAACAACCAAGCAAAAACATAATAACCGGTTTTTAACATAAAACCGTACTCGAAAACAGTTTTATTTTGAAAAGCCTTTTTTGAAATGGAAATAGTACATTTCAAAAAATCGACATTTTTCGAAAACCGGACATGTCATGTTGAAAACATTTTTCTTTAACTACAAATTTAAAATTAAACATTTCGAAATATCAAATTAAATATTAAATCACATATTAAGATTATATTTCCCTATATTCTATAGAAAAATAAATAATCAATATATTATAATACCTTTAAATCCCATTCTTGTATTATTTATAAGAATAAAGATTAATTGGAATTTAATGTTAATAATTTCACCTGAATTTGAGAATAAATATTTTTTTCGATTTCACACAAATTGAATCCATATTTAACCATAATTTTGTTATTAAATCCCGTTTTATTTGTTCAGAGAAACAAATTAAATATATTTTTTTGCGATTCTCGGTAAATCAATCATATTTCCTATTTTCTAAATTGTTCTTCCACTTAATATCTCATCATTTGTATCTTTATTATTTTGTATCTTTCTTTCAATTCCTTTCTATTCACCATAAAGAGGAGAAGATGAAAAAGAATTTAAACTTCTAAATAAATTTCTGTAATTATTTATTTCTCATTTCAGATTTATTTTGCTTTCTCCAGTTTAATTTTACTAATTTACGTAAAAGATGAATGGGATTATTTGGTGGGTAGAAGTCCCACTCCCAAAGGAGAGACCATAATTGAGAAAGGCGATATAACAGAAAGTATGTTCTTATGTAAACATTATCTCCCTTTTTTTCAACTTTTTCTATTTTTTCCCTTATTTTATATTTTTGTCATAAATTTTATTATTTTATGTTTTTTTTACTCGAAATACTAATATTTATTAATTCTTGCATAAAATGCTGTGATTTTTTATGGTTTATTCTGTTAATAAATGAATATTATTAACATTTTATTATTATTATTGTTTTATTTTTTTATAGCTCAAGTGATGTTTAATATAATAGTATTAATATGTTCTCTGGGTTTGGTGGCTTCATCCATAATAATGTTGTATGGTTTAAAAAAGGTAAGAAGGAATTTATTTATGGAGATTTTTTTTAATATAAACTTTTTTTCTGATAAAAAAAATTGGATTTATCTGTGAGTATATGAAATTGTTTGAAATTTAATTAAAATTCAATTCAGTTGAGAGAATGAAATCGGCAAACTCTTAACACACGTTTTTCATTAAAACTCTTAACACAAATATTATTCAATTCTTATACACTTCACCACCATAAGTGGTGAAGAGGGTATATTAACTCTGTCATTCCGCGTATAACGCTAAGAAGGAATCATTATCTAAAATATATATAGTCTTGCATTAAATCAAAATCTGAATCGATTATGATACGTCTGTCTGTCTGTCTGTCCGTATGTCTGTTTGTCTATTGATGGCGCTTTCACATCCACAATCACTGACAAAGATCAATAAAATTTGGCCTGAATATTTTTAATTGCCCGAGGAAGACCAGTAAAATCAGTTTAGTGTATTAGAAGATATAGACCGATATCTGAGGCATCCTCTAAATTCAAATTTAAATGAAATTTTACCGTAAGATTAAACTATTTGTACTTCATATCTATTCAAAAATGGACAAAATCGGTTCGAAGTTCGAGTCGAAAAAATATTATAGTAAAAAATTTAAGAAATTCATAGAAACTGGTCCAACAAAAAGTTGGTTGTTGATAGAAAACCTGGATCATGTGAGATTAATGGTCTACATGATGTTTCTAAAGCCAGAAAATATAAAGCATTTTCAAAAGAGCTCCCAACACACCCGCCGGTTAGCTAAGTGTTTGGATTATGTGGTGTGAAAAGTAAAAGTTGATCCAGGCTTAAAAACGGATCTTAAAAAATATATTCTTTCTGGATGACGAAGCGTTTGTTCTGGCAGATTTCTCGAAACTTCCAGGTCAAAAGTTTTATGTTGCACATGCTGGTGGGAATGTTAAAGAAAACTTAGAACATAAAAGCCTTCGCAATTACCCAAAAAGTTTTTTGTATTGCAAGTAATGAGCAGTTACGTCAAAAAAAACAATCATTTGTAACAACGGACTCTAAAAGTATCGAAATTTACAACAAGGAATATTATCAGAAAAGGTTGCTTCCATTCATATGGCTTCATAATGTGTTCATGTGTGTGGTATTTATACAAAGAAAGGAAAATCCTCCAAACTGCCGAAGCTAAGGCCATTGGAGAGATATTGGACTCTTGTTTAAAGACAATTAAAGAGAACAGAAAAGGTGCCCAAAGATGTGGTAGGTTTTAAACGGAGATGGACTTCTGGTTCAATAAATTTTTTTTGACACGTTAAAGATAACTAAATCAAATTTCATATTTTTAAAAATTTGACAAAATTATGTTATCTTTGGCGGTCCAGCTCTATCTCCTGGACATGCAATGTATTTGTGTTCCTTCAAAGAAACTATAAAACTTATGTTATCGTAAACTTTTATTAACAAATTTTCACTAATTACAAATTTGTAGAACTATTTTCAAAAGAGTGTTTTGAGGTGACTACATGCAGAAAAAAATATGTTTGCGGTAACCATAAACGAGAAGCAACATCCTATTGTTTTTGATATTGTATAATATTGTTACTGTAACTTAAAAATTTATGATTTTGCATTAATAATAAAAGTTATGGTTATCATCAATATAAATATTGTTAACACAACTAAAATTATTGTTATCCCCACCAAAAATATTATCACCACTAAAATTATTGTTATCGTCACTAAAATTATCATTATCGTCACTAAATATTGTTATTTTCAACCAAAAATATTGTTAGTTCAATAAAAAAGTTTATTTATTCGCATTATTTTGTTAATGAATAAAATATTTTCTTATAAAATATTTATCATGTTTTTCATTTTAAATATAAACATTTATCAAATAAAATAAACTCAAAAATTAACATGTTGGTGGTAACAATAAATGTTTGCAACGAACATATTGCGAAATGTCATTTCCCTGCGTGAGTGGGTATGGGTTGATGTATAGGGTATTGAAATCTGCCGATTTAATGAAATAAAAGATATTATAACAAAGGAATTTATGGTCAAAGGTCACTCTCTTTTATCCTCAAATAGTTGTGTGAATTAACAACAAAAACATTTATGTTTTATTATCTTTTCATGGTCTTTTGAACTAAAAAACATATTAAATAATTAACATTCTTATAAAATAATATTTTACAATTAAACATATTAATAAAGTTAATAATATTTAGCAACATAATAATAAACATAATTAAGCACTCAAATTAGAACAAATAAATTATGAGTTTTGTTAACTCAACGTTAATATAATTAAGCAGAAAATAATTATAAAAGAATATAATTTTTGTACTTAATAAATTACGGGTACTAAATATAAAACATATGGCCATGACACAAATCTATTGACCATATTTATACCCTGCACCACAGTAGGTGGTTTGAGTATTATATTCAGAAAAATTGCACTACCATCCCATTTAAGTATATCGTTTGACTCAGAATCAGTTTATATTTAGCAATTTTTGAAATATCGCGATGAAATGAAAAGCCTATTGGTTCAATATTTCTGATTCAAATGTTCCTCCCGTAATGTTATGTTTTAAGGTCATTTAAGTCCTCAATATATTTGGCACAAGGAAGTCTTATAATATTCTAAAATGATGTGCTTTAATATGCGATATAAAGATTACATTATTTCCCAATAAATAAATCAAAAAATTAAATTATACGAGGGTAATTCATTGATTATTCGTAACTGCTATTTATAACCAACATTGTGGTGTAGGGTATTATATAGTCGGGCTTCACCGACTATTTCATCCTTAATTGATTTAGTTTAACAAACAATCGGTTCACAATATTATTTAATTTATTACGAAATGGTTGAGTTTGTGTACGAACTTATACTTAATTCATAATGTGAATATAACTCATACGTGTATGTACTCCAGGGAGAAGGCCACAATAGTCCTAAATATAAAATAAGTGTGATATTCTTAAATAATGAACCAAATTATGGAGGGAACAGTCCATTACCTCTCATAGGTCCCATACAAGCCCCCTCCCAAATATCACTTTAAAGGGCAAAACCTTACATATACTTGTATATTGTAAAAAAATTGTTCAAAGATAAATATTATCTTAATCTAATGTGCGAAGGTCAGTCCATAATTTCATCTTAATTCGATTTAACTTTCAGAAAATATCATTTAAAAAATTTTAGTATCAAAATTATGTACTGCACACCTTTTAATAAATCAGGAAAACAAATTATATGAGGGTTGTTCATAAATTTTTCGTAGTTGTTATTTACAACCAACAATATGGTGTAGGGTATTGCATAGTCGGTCTTAACATACTATTAAATTTTAACTAATATTGTCAGAAGGAGTTTTAAATTTATTCTATTTTTCACAAATGAATTTTCAATTTTTAACTCTGAATTAAACAAAATTTAAACTAAAAGTTTTGATATAAAATAATTATAGAAACAAATTTTGCACAATGGGACTTTTCTTACATCCCATTTTTATTGAATGTACAATGTAATAAAAGTAAAAGTTTATATCCAGAACTTCTGGTCGATTAAGAAAACAATTAATTGGGATAACAGAGTTCAATTTTAATTTGTTTTGTATCTGATATTTTGTAGATTTTAAACTTTTAATCTTAAGGCTCTGTACATATGTGTATTACCAAAACTTTTTGAACATTAACCCATTGTATTATTTTTTATAAGATGTTTCTACTTTTATAATAAAAACAAATAAACATAAATTAATGAAAAATATTTACAAATTAAACACATGTTATGTTACTTATATACATACACTGGCTAAGACCCGGTGCAATTTGCTGTCATTATAAAGTGGGTGGTATCCATCCCCGTCCGTCTAACTGTCACAATTTGGCCAGTAAAAAGATCCTTGGGAAACTCCCGCTTTAACAATTCTTTAGATATTCGATAATTAATATTTGCTTTGTATGAGAGTACATTTTCCCTTGATCCTGCCCGTCCTATACTGTGATCAGTAAAACAAATTCTTGAAAAAGTGATTGGGGTTGAATTTGAGAGCAATTGCAGTTAGAGTTTTTTAGTTAGTCGATAATAAAAATTTTCTTTAATGGGAGACACCTCTCCCCATAACCTTATCCGCTCTTCATTCTATATGGTGAAATAGTTGCTTGAAAAATGTATTGGGACCAAATTAAAAAATTCTCACTTTAAATATTCAATAATCAATATTTATCTTGTATGAAGGGGACTACTCGCCCTGGTCCTATCAAAATTTTTTATAGCCTATTTTATTTTCAGGTATACAGTGATCATTCTGTGAAATTTCAGCAAAATCGATCCAGTAGTTTAGCTGTATATAAGACCTAAACAAACAAGTAAACAAACAAACAAACAAACAAACAGACAAACAGATTCATTATATATATAGATATGAACATTCATACATACATGTATGTATATTTCTTTTTACGTAAAAATAATAAAAAAAAACTAAATTAAATTTTATTCCATTTTTTTGGTAAATAAAAATAACAAAATGTATTCACCTCGAGATATTTGAGTTGGGTTCAGATGAAAGACATTTGAATAGATTTGAATACAACAAAAAAAAACTAAAAGAAAAATAAAAACCACAGAAGGTCAGTCGGAATTTATTGATTGGCGAGAAGATAGAAATTAATGTGGGAAATAAAAAGAAAAATACAATTTAATAAAACATGTAAGAAGTTATAGTCGTTCAAGTCCCCCTATTTAATGCCCTACATCACGTTGTGGTTATCACCCTCGTATAATAGTCTTTTTTAATTATGCTTAAGAGTGCAGTATAATATTGGTATTAACATTCATGTGCGATTAGTACATTATATTTTTTCTGTGGGCATTATATGGATGCTGAAAGAAATAATGGATCAATCCTCGTAAAATTTTTTACGGCGATTTTTTCTATTCTTATTACAATCCCAAAGTAATGCGGGTTTAAGTCCCTCATATTTGGAAAAAGGGGTTGTATTGGACCTATATGAAAAATGATCTTCATATAATTTGGCACATTGTTTTAGAATTCCATAAAATCTTATAATATTTACGGCTTTTGTGACCTTAAATCTCCATTATAAGAGGTACATTTGTATGGTAGTTAGGTGCCATCACCAATTAAATAGGCATCGTCCTTAAACTAAAATAATAACACATGACAAATTTCATTAAGATATTTAAAACTGCGACCTGTAATTTGCGAATAAGCTTTACATAGACAGCCAACAGACGGATGGGCTGACGGTGATGAATAAATCAACTCAGTTAGTGATTCGGAGTCGAACGGTATATTTAAAAATTATCGTTACAAACATCTGTACTAACGCATAATACCCCAACAACCTGTGGTTGTGTAGAGTATAAAAATGCATATCCGTTTATTTAGACATTTACTGACAAGGACATGAACTGGTTCGAAGAATTAAAAAATAGGATTATAATGCTTTAATTTAAAATTAAAATGTAATTCTACACTGAACGAAAAGTCGTTGATAATATTAACGAAAATTTTTCGTAGGACTTTAACGAAAAAGGGTCTAATTAACATATTTTTTCTTCAAACTGAAGAAATTTCTTCAAGTATTCTAAATAAAATTTAATCAAAAAAATTGTTTTGTAAAAGATGGTAAATTGAATAAAATTTCGTTAAAAAATAACGAAAAATAGTTTTATTACCAGATATTTTGTAAAAACATACATACTAAAATGAAATTAATTTGAATAATTTTTTTTTTTGATTTAACTATTTTTTCGTCAAATAATTTTGTATATTTTTTTCTTTAAATAAAATAAGACCAAAAAATATAAACTGAATATAGAAATCTAAGGAGAAAAATATTTTATAGAATATTTTAATTAAAATAATTGAAATTAAAGCAAATGGAGGATCAGCTGATCAACAAAAATGAAGGTAGTTACCTTGATCAGAAATAAAAGCAGGTCGGCTCACCACCGTCCTTTCACATTGCACTATTTTTAGTTGTCTATTACGTTTTCTACACTTAATTAATAATTATTATCTAAAACTGACTTTAACCCGGTCCGCTTTGTTACATAAAAATTCTCCTCAGTCCCATATCTCCAAAGAAATTTCACAAATCACAAATTGACGTGTATTAAAAACTGTAGTTAGGACCAAATTCTCGCTGTAGTAGATCTATAGTATTCGATAATCAATATTTTCTACTTCTCCGCTAATCTTATCGGTCTTAAATTTTACAGAATTTACAAAAAATTATCGTTATGATGAATAAAGATTTCGTTAGCTGAAATTTTACCTACTTCTTTCAATTCTACATCTATTTTCGTTATATTTACTACCTGTTTTTGGTTCAGTGTATGTGAAATATAATAAAGATTTCAATATACATTTGGATTGACATTTTCTTGAATGAATAATTTTTCTTTTCTTTATGTTTAAATGTGTTTTTGAAGAATGTGTTTCATAAAAGTGGAAACACTGAAACATAACCTTATTTATATAAAATGTGTTAAAAATCAATAAAAATGTTAAAATTTATTTTATTTTAGAAAAAAAATATTTAAATTTCTTGTTTTCTTTTATAATATTTTTATAGCAGAAAAAGGCTATAAAATATTACCAAAGTCATTCTATATCCATATTTTTCTTTCTTTTTAGTGTCTATGGAAAATTTATCACTTATAAAATTATACTTTAATACATAAATATGTATGTATAAGTGTATGTTAAGCTTAATATTTTATATTCCCAGAGTTTTAGTAACTACTTATTTGATAATGACAAATTAGAATTATGGTTGGGATTACATAAATTTTATAGGGAGATAGCAAAGAGAGTTTATTATTACTACCAGTCCACAAATTGAGCTTAAGGTAGTGTTTTATATGAAAAATTAAATTTGTGATTTTTGAACGCTTGGATGGTGATCCGTTTCGACACAAAAATGGCACAAAAGAATTCATACGCTTATACATTTTTTTGGGATATAATTCTAGAACTTTGAAACTGCTGAAAATTAGAAAAAAAAACTTCCCTGAATTGAGGTACTTTCCAATTGACTTGGAAGAGGACAAATTCTTTGTGAATAATGGAGACGAAGAGCAGATCTATTACATTACATTGATACATGATTCTCATTAAAATCCAATTGCATCTTATTTGGTAAAGTTCTAAATTTTTTCACTTTTATTGTCAATAAACTGACAATTGACCCTAAAAATATGTGAATTAGGTATGATATTATGTATTTAACTTTTTGCACTGTAGGAATATAAAAACATATACATATGAAAACACATTTGTAAACTTTGTTACTTTATGTTTATAAAACTGGGATATGACAAATACATATACATGCATTGGTATGTATATGAGTAATATTTTTTTGAAATGAAAAATAAATATTGAATGTTTGTTGTTAACACTTCATAATAAAAAAACATAAATACATATCGCTATATTCCAGCAAAAAAAGTTATCTTTATTTAAAAATGGTGAAAAAAGTTTCAGATTATTTAAAGACGACTATATAATATCCTACACCATTTGGCGGAATTTAAAAGGAGACCATAAAATATTGTGTTAAAAGAAGTGTTTAAGTTTTGTGTGAATTAAGCTGGGATCAGTCCACAGCATCTTAAAGTTGTATACTTTGGTTTTCTGTTGGAATTTGGTCTATTGGATATCTAAAAATAGCGATCATGTGGTACATGATCGGTTGGGATGTAGTCGTTTACACGGTTGGGATGTAGTCGCTTACCCTTCAAATTTGGCCATCTCGAGTATGTTGATTTTTTTAAATTTAACAAAACTTCCGCTATGAACTGTGACAAAGAAAGTTCTTGTAAATCTGCATTAAAAGTATTGGATTTTCTCTTATAGTTTCTGGGTTATTCTTGACGAAATAAAGTCCAACTCATGTTTACCTGTTTAAGTTTTTTTGTCTTAATATAGGACCCAATATTTTTTAAACATATGTGCCAGATTTCCTGTAATATTGATTAAAAATTACATCAAAGTTTATTTTAATATCACTTTTTGTGTTACCATCTGCAGTACATGTAGTATACTTAATAAAATGTATGTAAATATACATATATAACTCATACGCCTAAGAATTCTTTATCGTTAAATAAAAGACTGCGCACGATAACAACAAAATTAATTTTAATTAATGGTCATCGAATTATGATGAAATTTTTTATCATCAACAGATTTATAATATAAATAAGGAGTGAGATCGAAAAACTCTATCAATAAAAACGAAACTAAACTTACTGTTTTATGATTATAATTTTTATTTTTTGATTGACAATAATATTCCAATTATAAATAAATATTTTTATAGTTTTAATAACCAGCGATAAGATTTTGATCCTTTTTCGTACACCCTTTAATTAACGTTTTCATAGTACTTCTGTCAATTTGCTCACACTTACGTACATCATTTTGCCCTTCAATTCCATTATAACAAAAACTCAATATCTCTCCATTGGCTTTAGTCCAGCTTGAAGGATTTACCTCTCCAAATTGGCCGTATATAAATACCACGCTTATTTACCAAAGTGATTGAATGTCAAGTCAGGCCAAAAATAAGTGGATAATTTATGAAATCTTATGAGTGAAAGCAGCCCATTTGTAAACATTCCTTGATGTAAATTTTGAAATTAATAGAAGCCGTTGTAACAAATTATTGGCTTCTTTCGCCTCAATTACATATTACTTGCTATACGACGAACTTCATGGAGGAACTTCGATTCCTGATATATAGTATATTATTGTAACCATTTTCGTAATTTTTAATTTAAATTCAGTATACGTGACAGATGTTTAAAAGCTTTAACCAATTTTTATTTTTAAACTGTATAAAAAAGTTTCAGATCGTGTTAATTTGTTGATAATTACTAAGAAACAGATAATTCCGCAATGTTTCAATTCTTAATTGACATACATGCCCAATAAAAGTAACAATTATCAGTCAAGCCCGTCTATGTTATGCTCTACACCACATTGTTGTTTGTAAATAGCTGATACGGAATATATATGAAGGGTCCTCGGTATAATTTGCTTTTCTTATTTATGCTTATGTATGCAGTATATTATTATGATACTTTCATTTATTTGAAATTTATGATTTTTAAAAGTTTTTTTTTTTGGGGTTTTATATGGGAATTAGAAAAAAATAAATACAGACCCTCGTTTAATTTTGCACAGCTGTTTTTATCTCCTATATGGTACTTACGTATATGTGAAATTTATGAGTTTGAAAGTGATATTTGGATGGGTGGTTGCATGGGACCTATAAGAAATAATGGAACGATCCCCGTATAATTTGACACATTGTTGTAGAATATGATAAGACTCAGTTTAACAAAATTTTATTAAAATCTTAAGCAATATCAAAAGACATCATCTTTGGGCCGAAATAGTAATACATGTCAAATTTCATTAAAATATCTTCAAAACTGCAACTTGTATTTTACGAACAAGTTTTATACGGACAGCCAGCCGGACGGACAGATTGACATGCTTAAATCGACTCATGAATTGATTCTGAATTGAACGGTGTACTTAAAAGTAGTTGTAGGACTATTTTTTCTGCCCATTACAATCATCTGCACAAGCACATAATTGTAAAATAAAGTTAATCCCAGATTACTTAAATCTCTATAATATTTAGAAAACCTATTAAATAACAAAATACGTTTTACATATACATTTTAATGTACATCCAACCTACAATAAAAATTTTGTTTTCCGTTTTTTCCCTTCACCACTTCCTTCTAAATAAATATTGTTCCAGAGTGTTTTTTCGTAGTTTAAATGATAAAACAAACTCATAAAATTCAATAAAATATTATACGACAGAAAGAAATGTATGTATGTATGTATGTATGTATGTATGTATGTATGTATGTATGTATGTATGTATGTATGTATGTATGTATGTATGTAGATTGACATAAAATGTTGTATTAAAAATTTAACGTCATTTTCATTGTTTATTTATGTCTATAAATGTGTACATATGTGTGTGTAAGTGTGTTAAACATACTAAATATTTCATTCATATAATCTTTTTAGATATTGTAATCATAGAATTCGATTGAAAATACAATATTTATTTCACACATATTCGAGAAGTAATTTTCATAATATTTATAACACTTTTTTCTTAAATAATTTGGAGGCTTATTTTCTGTCAAATTACGTTAAGATCGCTTTTTATTAAGGTACCTATAATATTGACAAGAACGTGGCCACTTTCAATAGACCACTTCGTCCAAACCAAATAATATTTACCAAATTCTATCAAGATATCTCAAAAATTTCGACTTATAGAGTGTTCACAACGTTTGCATGGACAGCCAGCCGGATGGACAAACAGACAGACGGACGGATATCATTAAATTGAATCAGAAAGTTATTCCGATTCGAACGGTTCATATAAAGGTGGGTGTAACATCTTTATATATTTTAAAAAATACAGCACAAACCACCTCAACCACCTACAGTGGTGTAGGGTATAAATATTTAACAAGTTACTCTTATTTTCCTAAAGCATTTCTTTATTATATGGACGCCCCTTAACTTATTTTTAACTCTTGCAACTGCTGCTTATTTTATATTTGACCTTAATATAATCTACAGAAATAAATCTATTATTATGAAGTTTGTCTATAATGTTGTCCTTAACGCAGGACTATAAAAAAATCTCCTAAAATGATTAGTTTTAACAAAATAATTTAGAATGTCATATTCGGCTGGCCCGGATTTTAAATACCCCCTTCTATTAAAATTATGAAAACATTTTCATGAACGGAAGAATTTGTTTTAATTAAAAAGTTATATAAGTCGCGAAGGTATCTTGTATGGAACTATAATAAGATAAGGACCGATAAATTACTTACGTTAAGAAAATAGCATATACAGAATAATAACGCGCTATAAAGTTGGTGCGTACTTAATAGTTTTATAGGCTCAGTTTCCGAGAAAAGAACTTATATGGAAGTTATCAAAAAAATCTGAATCGATAGTTAAAAAAAAATATGACGAGTTTTTCCATATTTAAAAAACCTTATATTTAAGGTTAATGGTCCTCGGACAATCTTACGTTTAGTCTTATGTACAAATTAATATATATTCAGAAAATGATCTTTAAAATATGACACACTAATTTTGGTGTGTATGAAAATTTTTCATATTTGACGTTATAACCTGATAACTGTTTATGTGTTTTATGATCTAATTATGTTTAAATCCAATTAGTTTTTATTGTAAATTAAAAAAAGGTTTTTTTTCCGAATTTTGTGGAGATCTACAAATAGCAAACTGAAGAGAACTCTATGAGTTCTATGAGCTTGACTGATATACCCGGTTATCTGTAATATTGGGTCAGTCACCACCAACTTCAATGGGTTTCGTCATTGGAATAAAAAAAATTCTAATTTAATCGATATATCCTTTAATTTGGGACATGTGGAGTGTTCAGAACAGACAGCCAGCCAAGCAGACAGATTCATAATTTACCACCTCTGGAGAGATTTTGAGAATGTTTGTGAGCGTTCTATAAATGTACCAACGTTTCGAAGATATATATATATATATATACTATATATATATATATATATATTATAATATATATACATACACTCACAATGTATACATAATATAACGCTTTTCTTAATATTAAAATAATTAAAATTAGTTAAATTTTTTGCTATAAATTTTTCTCTACTAAACCGATTTTGATAATTTTACAATAATATTGAAGTTCACATAACCTAAATTTATGGCAAAATATCATTCCAATTTAACGACTTATAATAGACAATTTTATGGAAGTTCATCGCTTGAACTTCGAGAATGAATCATATATCGGTCTTTATCGTTTAATATATTGACAGATTGCTGATTTAAAATAGGAAAACTTCTCAGGACTTAGTGAATGCTAAGGCCAAATTTCATTGAGTTCTGGTCAATTTTTGTGTATGTCAACGTGCCAACAACACACGGAATGACAAAGTTACGCGTGTAAAGCTTACTTTGTCACCACACTTGTGATGGTGGTGGGTATAGAAATTTTTATCATAAAATTTGTTATAATTATGAGTATAAAAGCCCACCGAGAAAAGTCTATTATATATAAATTTAAATAATATTGAATTTTCTTTTGACTTCTTTAAAAATTTCATACTTTAATACTTTAAGTTAAAGGCATCATTATATTTGTAAATACTTTTCAAGGTAACATAATCCCTTTTTTGTATGAGATAAAATATTTAATTCATAAATAAATATTTTAAGATCTTTATAAATCTAAAATTAAAAAGTAGTTATTTCAATTTTGTTGTTTTGTACTTTAAATGAATAATTTATGAATCTTATCATAACAACTGACATTTCATAGTAAAATTTAAGTCTTAAAAACAACAAGATTAACTGTGGGACGGAAATCATTTTATACGAAAAATAATATTTATATAGTTATTACATCTTTTTATATACATCCATTCTTCATCCAACTTGAGGACAGGGTTGGAATCCTTTAAAAAAGTAAATAGCGAGAAAGAAAAAGGAGAGAGAAGAAAAATCAAGGTGGGAACTGATTTATTAAACAAAAATAAAGAAAAATAAAAGAAAGAGAGGAAAGAAAGGGACAGATCTAGTCGCCCAACATATCCTATTCATGTATATCCGTCAGCCCCAGTTAAAAGTTGTCAGTTATATGACTGCTAAGTCCTCCAGACCATCCAGAAATTGCCCGCCTAACCACTTCATCCTATTCAGCTGGAGTCGAGGACATTTACAAAGTAAATATTTCACCGACTCCAGCTCATCCTCGCAGATCCTACAAATACCCGAATTGCTCGAGTACCATTTCATGTCCAACGCTCCGGTGCGACAGTGTCCAGTTAAGAATTCTGTGGCTCTTCTTAGACACTATATATCAGCGCTCAATAGGAGGTTCGTTCGTGCAGAGTCAATCCTCGACCACAGCGTCGTCGATACTCTACAGTCACTCCTACCCTACCATTTCCGCTGAGCCCTTCTTAAAACCTCGCCCCTTATGACATTAAAGAAGAAACCCAAAGGAGGCCTGACCCTTTCACAATTGCCCGAAGCTCCGAGTGCCGGACCACCTCCAGCTAGTTCATCAGCTATTTGATTGCCGACCACGACATCCTCATATTCCATGGCTAGCTCCGCAGCCTTAATGACTCCCATAATTTCGGCCTGAAATTTGCTACACGAGTTCGTTTTAAAAAGTTATTCCGTGATAGCATTTTACTTTTACTACCAATAACTTTTTTAGAAATTTTGACTGTTATTGGGTCCAAAACTTTTCTTTAACATTCCCTCGACCATCACCAACATAAACTTTTTGCCAAGTTGCGAAAAATCTGTTAGAACATACGTTACGTCGTACGTTATGCAGAAAGAATATTTTCTTAGAAAAATTAACTTCAATTTCCGTGCTCTAGAGGATGCTTATGATTCTACCGAATATTGCATTCTTACTTGTGTTAATTATTTTTAAATAAATTTTATTTCAATTTAACACTCGTATTTAACATCACAGGAAAACTAAAAATGAACTTTAATAACAAATTTAATTAATAAAGTTTTTTTAAATAGATTTTATATAATTGATTATGCTCCAATTACCAAATATGCAAATTAATTAAATCACAATTATATTTTAGAATAAATTTATTATTATTTTTTATGAAATCAATACGAAATGTAATTGTTTTTAATAAATTTTAATTGATTTATGTATGTGTGAATGTATGTAATAAATACTTACATAAATTTCAAATTAATTAAAATTAGTGCTCAATAATAAATCATGAACATAATTTAAATTATTTTATTAGAATTTATTTAATTTTATTTAAATACTAAACAGTACACAGAAAAAATATCTATCAAAATTTTTTAATTATAAAATCAATCAAAAATAATAAATTCAATTATTTTCATTATTGTATTAATCAATCGAATGCTCAATATTATCATTTTCTAAAAATTTTCAAAAAATATTTTTGACAAAAATTATTATTAGTTTGTTTCTGTATGTCGAACGAAAGTTTTTGTTCGCTTTCTAAGCGAATTCTGAAAATTGTTTTTGTTTTTTTATTATTTTCTAAATTATCTACTAAATTTCATAAAAAAATGACAAAAACTTGAAAATTTCCAAATTTGGTATTACTTAAATTTCTGAAAACGTAACAAATGACGTGCGAGTGAAAGTTTCGTAGTTAGAGAAATTTAATTTTACACGAATTCGAGTGACTGGCTTTCGTTCGCTTGAGTTTTCGTTCGACATAGAGAAACAGGCTAAATATTTTCATTATTGAATACACAACTGTGGTGACAGGAGCAATTTCAATAAATTAAATAATCATTTCAAATATATATTTTTTTTAATTTTATACAAAATGTTCCATTAGAGAACTTTTTATTTTGTCTGTGTAGATAAAACATTTTACAAAACAAAATCAAAATGTCACCGAGGAGAAATCAGAAAAGAGTTATTGTATGCTGGTATACTTCAATACCCTCCACCACAATTGAATGTAAGTAAATACGTTATGTTTCACACACACAAAGGTAAATTATAAATAAACGTTTCTCTTAAATATAAAACGGAACACTTAATGAGTCATAAAATTAATAATATTTTTCGCTATAACTTTTTTTGATAATAAAGTACATATAACTTTATGTTATGGCAAATATCGGTCTATATCTTCTAATATACTAAATTGATTTTTACTTTAAAAAAGTAAACTGACAGTAAAAGTACCAAAACTTTTTTGAAATTCGAAATATTTCAGAAAAAAAAATTAAAATTATAATTTTGGATCTTTTTTGTCAACAAATGTTAATGAGTGAAACTCTTATAACATTTAAAATTCACAAAAAATATTAAAATATAAGTTTCGTACTTTTTAGATATTCAAATGTTGGAGGGTAAAAAAGTAACTGTATTTGGTACTTTTTCTTAATTTTTATACCATCCACCACCACAAGTGGTGAAGAGGGTATATTAACTTTTTCCGAGTGTAACGCTTACAAGAAAATCGACAAATTATTTAAATTATATGTACTTCATTAGCTTTTCAAAAGTAATCAAAATCGGTTCAGAAGTAAAAAAAGTTATAGCCAATTTTATGACTCATTAAGTATTTCTGTGTTATATTTAAGAAAAACTTTTATATCTTGTAAACGTTTTGTGAATGTATGCATGAGTGTATATGTACGACACATAACGTATATACTGCACATGAATGTGTGGTGGAGATCATTGAAGATTCATCAAAGTCGGATATAGCATTCTTACTTGCTCTTGAGCAAGTCACCTTCGTAAAACATGTCACTTATTATATCTAATATCAATCAAATGAAAATATTGTCATTCTAATTTGAGTGAGTGAACAACAAAAGTACGCCGGTTCTATTGAACCGACTTTGATAATTTTTTGTTTGATAATGAAGTACATATATTACGGCGAAATTTCATTAATATGTCGATTTATAATTGACAATTTCATGAAAGATCTTCATGATCTTCTATGTTCAATAGAGGTTGCTACAGATATCGGTTCAGTATTTAAATATGCTAAATCGTTTTTGTTGGTTTTAAGTAGTTGACTTCTCAGGACTGTGACAAATTCTCACCTCCAATTTTATTGAGCTCTGTCTATTATTGTGGATGTGAGCGTGCCACAAACAGAGAAATAGACGGAATAGCTAAATCGATTCCGATTTTGATTTAATGCAAGAATATATATATTCATTATAGTATCTGAGATGATTCCCTCTTAGAGTTACTAATGGAATGACAAAGTTAACATACCCTACTCTTCACTGCTTGTTGTGATGGAGGGTATAAAAAAAGTCAAATAAATTAAAAAATTTAATGAAAAAAGTGTGTAAGAATGTTTCGATCTAACTCCTTACATATCAGGGATAGAGACAATGTGAGGTTATTATGTGGTACTTTTCAGACCTTCTAAAATGTACTATTTGTGAGCTTATTATGTGGTACTTTTTTCTTCTAAAGTACTATTTGGGTTTTCCATAATAATATCAACAAAACTGGGGCAAGCGGGCGAAATACTAATTATAAA